>SEYY01007916.1:2500-10000 GCA_009176605.1 Armadillidium nasatum
TTCCAAGAAAGGTAACTAGACAGTAAACTCCAAGGATATTAAGCATAGACGAAGATTTGAGTTATGTGTTTTCAAAAAAAAAACAAAAAAAAAACGTCATAGTTATGTGGAAGATTATGTCGAGTAGGAAGTTGAAGGAACCGAGTTTTTTTTTTTTTTAGCCATTGAAAACGACCATGTTTTCCTTGGAAAAAATTCGACCATACGGCACCTAAAAGCCAAAACTTTCCATCACCTTAAACAGGGATATTTCTTGCAGATATATTTATTAAGATATATAAGATATATAAGAAAGATATATAAGAATGTGATCGGAGAAGCCCAGTGCACTCTAAAAAATAAATGGTCAATGTGCCATCAAAATGAACGCAAAAAACTAGTTTTTTTCGTTCAAAAATGAACACACAATGAAAGCATGAGCGTTCAATTATCGTACAAGGTACGTTCAAAATCAGCGCATCTTATTAATTTTTCCTATCATACGAAATCTAAGTCTAAACAGTATTTTTAATGTGCGTTCATTTACCAGGTGTGCTCTCAAAGTTCGTTCAAATGAACGCCCATTGAAAGATCATGTTTTTAGAGTGTGGTGGAAAGATTTAACAGTATAAAGAGAAGGTTCAGAAGTTATTTATAAGAAGAGGTCTGTAGTCTTGGAAATGAATCCAAGACTACATACCTCTTCTTATAAATAACTTCTAATCCTTCACCTTATAGCGTAATATCTTTCCACCTCTAGACTTCTCTTAGGGAGCAGCACCATCTGCTCAATGTTATTTTGGATAGCGAAATGGTAGGCAAGTTCATCGATTGTATCTAAAAAACTGGAAGAAAGATATTGACTGTTGTGAACAATAAACCTAAAATGATAATTTCAGAGAAAGGAGAAGAATAGAGTATGTTCTCAAATTTTGAGCTTAGCTAGTCGAAGAATTAAGGATTGTCAGAAAAGTTAGGAGATAAATTAGTAGAGCAAATGAATTTAGTGATTGAGTGGCAAGAGAACCTTTGTCACAAGGTCAAAAATTCGGAAGACTCCAAATTAGAAATACGAGAACAAGCAACTTCGTTTATTATTATTATTATTATTATTATTATTATTATTATTATTATTATTATTATTATTATTATTATTATTACTATTATTAATGAAAAGAGTTAGATGAGCAGCTGGTAATATCAACAATAAAAAGTAGGAAAAGAAGTAATATTTAACTAGCTTAAAAAAAAGACAAAAGTAAGCAAAGAGAAAAGGGGAAACTCAAAGGAAGGGGAATGGGATCCATTTACCCAGCGATTCATGCCATATCTTGTCAAATTCCTTGAACATGTCATGATTCACAACATGATTCCCTATAATTCCTAAGATCAGAATATCATAAATCTGTAAGATAGGAAAGTATATCACCAGTAGGAAAAAAATAGACATATATAATATATATATATATATATATATAATATATATAATATATATATATAATATATATATATATATATATATATATATATATATATATATATATATATATATATATATATATATATATATATCAACTCGAAACTTTGAAAGCCGAAAGCCATACTGATGATCGGAAAGAAAGATGTGGAATTCCAGATAAGAGAAATGAGAGATGAGAAGGGTTTTAAAGATCTTAGACTGAATGCAAGTGAGAATTATAGGGTGATAGTTAGAAGGATCAGAACGGCTTCCTTTCTTGGGAATCGGATGACCATATGTGTATTTCCAGCACTATAATGACAAGTGATAGTACTGAGGTCTGAAACATAGAAAATATAGTTGCACCAAGAACAGCGCTTGCTCAGAACAACGCTTCCTCAAAAATCTGGGAAGAATGGTATCATTCATTTCAGGAATCCATGCACCCTAACAGATGTAATGATGTGTAAAGTTAAAGGACACCTGAGACGTGAAGGATTGCCAGAGACTTCCAGGGTTGAAGTAGAGGAGTGTAGGGGACCAAAGAGCTTTTTCAGATGGAATATTAGCAACAGAGCAGGCAACATATATTTGTCAGAGCGAATAAAAGAGAAAGGCACAATTACGGAAGTAATTTTTATTTTTTAAAGTTTTTATTATTATTATTATTTTTTTTTTTTTTAATTTATTTGTTTATTTATTTTTTTTATTCATTTTAGGCTCAATTCTTCATTTTTTCCTTGATGATATTTTCTTTGGTATTAAATGCAAAAAAATCTATAGTTTATTTGTGAAGTTTTTAAAAATTGTAATCGACATTGACCATATATTAGAGTTTATTATTATTATTATTATTATTATTATTATTATTATTATTATTATTATAATAATAATAATAATAATTATTATGAATTTTTTTTTTGGCGACGTGCATTTTTCTTTTTCTTTTCTTTTTCTTATTTTTCGTTTTTTTCCTTTTCTCTTTCTTTCATCCTTTTTATCCCTTTTTATCTTTTTTTCTTTTTTATTCTTTTTTCTCCTTTTTTTCTTCTTTCTTTTTTCTTTTTCTTTTTTATTCTTTTTCTTTTTTTTCTATTCTTATTTTTCTTTTTTATTCTCTTTTTCCTTTTTCTTTTTTCCTCTTTCCTTCTTTTCTTTTTTTATTCTTTTTCTTTTATTCTATTTATTTTTTATTCATTTTCCTTTTTATATTTTTTTACTTTTTCTTTTATCTTTTGTACTTTTTTATTTTTCTTATTTCTTTTTTATTCTTTTTATTTTTCCTTTTCCTGTTTTCCTCCTATCTTTTCTTCTTTTTCTTTATTCTTTCCTTCTTTTTTTCCTTTTTCTTTTACCCTTTTTCTTTTTTATTCTTTTTCTTTTTTCCTCTTTTTTCATTTTTTTAATTCTTTTTTTTCTTGTTTTTCTTTTTCTTTTTCTTTTTTTTCTTTTATTCTTTTTTCTTTTTCCTTTTCTTTTTGTTCTTACACTTTTTCTTTTTTCTCCTACTTTTTCCTTTTCAGAATAAATCTGGCACCATATAAATATACAATCATGGTACTTTTCATTATAAATCTGGCACTCTTTCATCCATCATAAACATGATATCTTTTTAAGGATATTTTAACCCTGAAATTAGACGAATGTACTGAAATAAGGGATCTGGATCCGGAAAATTTCAATACCCACTCCAACTTCTGTTCTAGCTCCGGCAGTGGCTCCGATTCCGGATCCGAGACCATCCGGAACCGATTATTTTCACGGATCGCCGTTATAAATATAAATATATTTTTTTGGAAGATAATTTATTTCAAAGGGATTATAAATAATTTATCTGTATGTAAACTTAATTAACATGTTTTGGTATGGCAGGTGGTTTTGGGAATGTTCATTGGTATGTTATGGGCATCACCTTTTTCACCTTGTATTGATTCTTGAAGTACCCTTCTGTGATGTTAATTTTCTAGTATTCGTGCTTGTCTGTCATCATCAAATCCTACTTTTTTTTTTTTTTTTTTTTTTTTTTTAATTTTTTTTTTTTTTTTTTTTTTTTTTTTTTTTTTTTTTTTTTTTTTTTTTTTTTTTTTTTTTTTTTTTTTTTTTTTTTTTTTTTTTTTTTTTTTTAAATTTATGTAATTTTTTTTTTTTTTTTTTTTTATTTTATTTATTTATTTATTATTTATTATTTATTATTATTTAATATTTAGTTAATCTATAAATTTAATAGTGTAATATTATGTAATAAAATACAAAATACACAAAACACACAAAATATATATATATATAATATATATATATATATAATATATATATATATATATATATATATATATATATATATATATATATATATATATATAAATATATATATAATATAATATATATATATATTATATATTATATATATATATATATATAATAATTTTTAAGTATGATTCAAAGATACCAAATTTGTTATTAATTCATTTTCTGCAGAAAAAAATAAAATAAAAAAATAAAAATAAAAATAAAAATAAAATAAAAATAAATAATTTTCAACACATATTCCTAACCTTATTTATTAAGATAACCGTAAATAATATTTATTATTAAAGCCTGATTTATATTCTCAAAGGCATTTTATATGCTTATATGCCCAAGTTATACCCAAGGCATACCCAAAGCATACCCATTTAAAAAACCTTACCAAACTTTCATTCTAACATTGTATTAACTTGTAATATTGGTGTTAACCCATGTAACTTGGGCATTGTCCTTTCAAGTGGGTAGGTGGGTATAGGATCTTAACGGGTTCCTTTAGGTAAGTATTTTTGAATAACCTTTTAAAGAGGGACTCTAGTCGGCTCTCTTTTATCTTTTTTTTATTACCTCTCAAAAATGCATTGAAATACTTCAATAGGCGCAATAACTTAATTCATTTATGAGTTTGTATGTATGTATGTGTGTATATACGTTTGTGTATTGTGTATATGAAATCTCCGTTTATTACATTAATAAACTTGAGAGGATATTTTTTCCCAATTCATTTTCGTAGGCATTTTTCTCTCTCTCTCTCTCTCTCTTTCCAATTGACGCCGTTTTTTTTTTTTCTTCTTTTTGTATAGAGCGCGTTCGATTGAGTCTATTTCTACGAGCCGGTACCCTTCCTTTGTGACGTCATCACAGGTCGGACTCGGTCGGTTACGGTCGGCCAGTCAAGCGTCGCTCATTTGTCATTGGTTCATGAATTGACGATGAAAGCACGGATCACAAACGCTTTCCTAACAATAAAATAATTGCCTTCTCTTTTCTGACTTTCGTTCTTTTCATACTGAACGGAGAATAGTTTCTCTTTCTACGAATATATGAAAGCTTATCTCCTTTCTCTCTCTCTCTCTCTCTCTCTCTCTCTCTCTCTCTCTCTCTCTCTCTCTCTTTCTCTCTCTCTCTCTCATATATATATATATTTATATTATATATATTATATATATTATATATATATATATATATATATATATATATATATATATATAATATATATATATATATATATATATATATATATATTATATATATATATTTAATATTTGTTCAAATTTATTTTTTCCAGTTCATGTATCTATCTATTCGTAATCTACAGTATCCTGATCTACTACTACTACTACTACTGCTACTACTACTACTACTACTACTACTACTACTAATAATAATAATAATAATAATAATAATAATAATAATAATAATAATAATAATGACAAGAATAACCTTCCTTCCACTAAATTAACTACAGAAGAATAAAACTTCTCGAAAGAAACCGAAATTCACAAAAGGGTTTTTTCATGTTTATCAAAACAACTTTATTAGAAAACTCTCTTTCAAGAGAGAGAGAGAGAGAGAGAGAGAGAGAGAGAGAGAGAGAGAGAGAGAGAGAGAGAGAGAGAGAGAGAGAGAGAGAGAGAATAAATGTATATAAAAAAAGATATAAGTCTACAGATTTAAGGTATAAGAGCTTGTATAATATTCGTTGTTATTGTTAGTTGTTGTTAGAGGGAATTTGAGGGAATAAGGTAAGGTAGGAGTCGGTGGGGGATGAGGACAAGGGGAGGGAGGGGGGAGGTCTCGGAAAAAAGATTCATGAGTACGTCCATTATCATTTATGAGAATATATTCTTCCGGTTTCTGTTTATTCAATGTCTTCATCACTTTGGAAAGCTATTAAATGGTCAATTGTATTGATTTATAATTAAATATGTCCATCAACTATATATAGATATAATATATATATATATATATTATTATTTTATTACCATTTGATTTTTAGTTAGTATATTTTTTTAGTAGATTTTAAGTTGTTAGGTTAGGTTAAGTCTGACTAAGTTATGTTAGGTTTGGTTTACTTTGTTGTTAGGTTGAGTTTGGTAAGGTTTAGGTTAGGCGTTTATATATATATATTATAATATATATATATATATATATATATATATATATATATATATATATATATATATATATATATATATATATATATATATATATCAACGACCAGAAGAAATCTCTGAAAATGATTCTTACAATAAAATAATGAAGATGTGATGAGAGGAACTTTTACAGTTGAATAACTCTAAATAAGAGTAAAAATCTATCCCCTAAATACCCCCACCAATATTTCAATTGATACCCCACAACTGGGGGTAGGGACGAACACCATTAATGATTATTCCTTCGATTTTATAACTCTCCAATCTATGTGAGGATATTTTTAGGATATTTGGTATATATGAGGATATTATGGTATACCCTTTGTTCCTGATACCCTGTGTTTGGGTAATTTAGGGTATTTAACTCAGGGAAAAGGGTATTACGAACTTTTTAAAGTGTTTTACGAGTCTTTAACGATATTACTTTTTTGATTACTTTCAATGTGTTATTACCGTATAACAACGTGTTATAAAATGCGTGTTATAAAACGCGTAATTATCATTTTAAACACACAAAATATGGTACAATATTAATTTTAAAAGTAAACTACATTATGCGTTATTTTCCGTTTAACACATGAGTTATTTTGCTTAATTTTTTTCTTTTTAAACATAAACTATACAGAATTGCACTTACCAAATTATGCGTTATTTTACTTCGAACACATTCCGTATTACATGTTATTATCATTATGCGTTAACTTCAATATTAAACGTATAATATATGAGTTATTTGCATTATAACCACGTAATATACTATGCGTTTAATATGGGAAAACCAGTAATATATAGTATGTATTGCTTTAAATGCATTAATAATACGTGGTTTAAAAGATGAAAATACGCGTTAAAATATAACGCATAAAACTTTTCAGAATACAGATATAACATGAACTGTAAATTGATATATATCACTGATCTTAAATTCAGATGTGTGATTTCTTCATTTGTTTATGAGGCAATCCAGATATTATACGACAATTCGGATATTATCTATATTTTTTAATGCTGGTACAGATATCTCATACACGTCACAAGCACACACAAACGCAAACACACACAAACACACACAAACACAAACACACACATCAATAAATATTCAAGATTCGGTTAGGATAGATGTTAAACACTATATATATATATATATATATATATATATATATATATATATATATATATATATATATATATATATATATATATATATATATAATATATATATATATATATATATATATATTATATATATATATATATATATATATATATAGTATATAACTATATATATATATATATATTATATATATTATATATATAATCTTAATATTGTATTAATATTCATATATTTTAATTTAATCCTAACTATAAAATCAGTTTCAAATTTACCATTGCTGTTATACTGTCATCTAAGTAATAGCAGTAATAATTAATAGCAGTAATAATAATAATATTAAAACTAAATGCAAAAGTCAGTTTTGTTGATACTCATATTTGGAAAAATTGAAACTGAAACTTACTTTGTTTTATCTATCTATCTATCTATCTATCTATCTATCTAGATACCTATGTAGATATTCGTCTACCTACCTTCCTATTTACCTATTT
>SEYY01007916.1:15000-17500 GCA_009176605.1 Armadillidium nasatum
AGAACGTTTAATAAAGTTGCTTTCTACATCTATATAACAAATATTTGTTTCGATTATTTCAATATCGATATAATAAAAAATAATATATATAAATTGAATAAATTTCTTTTACTTAAAAATATAAATACATTGAAATTATAAATTAATTATTTAATTAATATAACTAATAAATATAATTTCTCTTTATATAATTATTGTTTTAAACATTAAATTTACTATTATAAATTAAGAAATAAAACTATTTAAAAGTATCGATATAACAAAGATAAAGTGTTCGATATATATATATATATATATATATATATATATATATATATATATATATATATATATATATATATATATATATATATATATATATATATATATATATATATATATATATATATATATATATATATATATATATATATATATATATATATATATATATATATATATATATATATATATATATATATATATATATATATATATATATATATATATATATATATATATATATATATATATATATATATATATATATATATATAATATATATATATATATATATATATATATATATAAATAATCTTTTAACTTTTCTAGTTTCTCCGATCCTAACAAGCGTTGCTTATCAGCTCATCCAGGTCAAGAAAACCGTGTTCTTAAGCACCACCTCCACGTTATCTTTCCACCTCCTCCTCGGTCTTACTCCTCGGTCTTCTCCACTCCAGTCTCCAATCCCAAGAGCTCTTCGCCACCCTTTGGTCATCCATTCTTTCCAGGTGACCCAGTTTTCTTAGTTTAGCATTTTCTACCTTATTTATGATGGGGAATATCCACACCCTTTTTCTACATTTCTCACCCAATCTCTTTTACTCTTTCCCAGCATTGTTCTGAGGGGTTTCATTTCATCAGCCAGTATCCTGCTTCTTGACTTTGTTGATATGTTTTCCAACACTCCGCTCCATACATTAATTTCGATGTCAGGATGGTCAAAAATGATTTCCTTTACCTGTAAAGGTACGTTCATATCCTTCAACAATGGATAAAAAAACTACACATCTACCATATTTGCTAATTTCTGTCTGTGATGTCGCTATCCACACCTCCTGCTCTCTCGAATACGCTTCCTAGATACTTAACAGATTCAACCTCTTCTTTAGCCTAATTCCATCGATCTGAATGTTTAAATCTTTCTTATCTCTCTCTCTCTCTCTCTCTCTCTCTCTCTCTCTCTCTCTCTCTCTCTCTCTCTCTCTCTCTCTCTCTCTCTCTCTCTCTCTCTCTCTCTCTTCAAGATTACAGTTTTGTCCATTTTCATCCTCAGATCAGTCATTTCATAGCACTTATTCTATTTATTTAACACCGTCTCTACATTCTCTATCTACATTCCAGATCGCAATATTGTCTGCATATGCAAAAGTACCATGATCTGATTCTCCTACCCACTGCTCCTAGATTCTCTGAATAATCTTGTCTATGTAAGCAACGGACAGCACAGGTGACAACACACTACCTTGTTTCACCACTGTTTTTCTTTCAAATCATCTTTCATTTTCGTTTCCAGTATGTACAGTGCATGAACAGAACTGGTACAGATTCTTGACTGTTCTCAACATTCTACTTGATATTTCGCAATCTCTTTCCAAACACTTCCACAAATTATTTCTGGATCCCAAATCAAAAGCCTTCTGCAAATCTATAAAAGCTACATTTATTCCGATTTTATATTCCTATGTCTTCTCAACAATTTTTCTCAAACTGAAGATAAGATCCGTTGTTCCTCTACCTTCTCTATAACCATGTTGTTTCTTACAAAACTACATGTGGTTCAATTCTTTCCCTCTATCTCTTTTCTATCATTCTTTCATATATGTTTACTTTATGGTGTGGTCTATTAATGATATACCCCTGTAATTTGAACATATGCCAGAATCTCCTTTGGCCTTATACAATAGAATTATTACTGTCTTTCTCCATTTTTCCGGCGCTTGACCCCTACATCAATGCATGTTCAGTAATCGCAATATATAAGTATTAGTCTGTTTGCTTGCATTTTTTATCAGCTCTATCCCTATTCCATCATCTCCTGGAGTTTTACCGTTTTTCATTTTGGCAAGCACCAGCTCATATTCTTCCCTCGTAAACTCCTCTTCCTTCTCTATCATTTTATGAAATTCCTCTCCCCTTCTCTCTTCTTCATTTTTCTCCTTGTTCAACATTCAGCAGAGATTCAAAATACTTTGTCTACTTTGTCCGTCTTTCGTTAATTTCTCTTGATGTCATCAATCATCAATCAAGTCATCTTTCCTGTATGGTTTTGCCAGTCCATATATCAAGGACCTATTCCTTCTGAGGTCTTCCTCCAACCTCTACCCCAACATCCTCCAGCTTCCTCTCTGCTCTTCTCTTCACTGCTTTTGCTTCATTTCTGACCAGAACATATTCCATTCTAGATTCTGGAATTCTTCTTCTCAACTATTCTCTCATTCTTTTGGTCTTCTGTTTTATT
>SEYY01007916.1:22500-27500 GCA_009176605.1 Armadillidium nasatum
TTAGGGAGTAAATTCATCGACATTTTTTCCAACATGCTGTCAAATCGTCGATACTTTGAGATTGAAGAGAAAAGTTGCCGACAGATTGTTTCCAAAAGTGTCGAATAATTTCACTTGTCGACTATTTTCCCTGTCGACGATTTGGGTATAACTCCCAAATATATTTCCTTCTCACTTTATAGATAAAAATATATGTTCCCTTTGTTTAAGTCTATGCATTATCTGATCCCAATATGCTTTCTTTGAAGCAGGAGCTATGGTTCGATTCCCGGAGTGGACGATTCTTTCTAATCCGGATTTTTTATTAATTCTGTGCACAAATACACAATATTTTCATATAAGTATATAATAATAGCTGTATATTAATAAATATTTAATGATTATATATTAATAATTATACAAACAGTCTAAATTATATATATAAATAATTTTATTTTTCTTAAAAATTTATTGTTTGAGAATTTTTTATGCAAAAAATAAATTAAAAATTAAAATAAAAATTTTATTTTATATTTAAAAAATCGAATTCTTTCTTATTTGATTTTAATATTTGTGTATTTTATTATTTTTAATTTTTAATTATTAATAATTCTTTTAATAATAATAATAATAATAATAATAATAATAATAATAATAATAATAATAATAATAATAATAATAATAATAATAATAATAATAATAATAATAATAATAATTTTATAATATTATTAAAATTAATAATAATAGTGATAATAAAAATAATAATAATAATAATAATAATAATAATAATAATAATAATAATAATAATAATAATAATAATAATAATAATAATAATAATTAAAAATAAAAATAAAAAATCATAGTCAAAATACTTTGAAAACAGTTTTCCAATATTAATTATTTTAATCAATTTATTTGTAATGAAATATTTAGAAATTAATTATTGTCATTATTATTATTATTATTATTATTATTATTATTATTATTATTATTATTATTATTATTATTATTATTATTATTATTATTATTATTATTATTATTATTATTATTAATATTATTATTATTATTATAATTATTATTATTATTATTATTATCATTTATATATATTATGTACTTTTTTCTAATTTTTAATTATTAATAATTCTTTTAATAATAATAATAATATAATATTAATAATATTACTAATAATAATAATATTAATAATAATATAATATTTCTAAAATTAATAAAAATTGTGATAATAAAAATAATAATAATAATAATAATAATAATAATAATAATAATAATAATAATAATAATAATAATAATAAATGAAAATAAAAAATCATAATTAAAATTCTTTGAAAACAGTTTTTCAATATTAATTATTTTAATCAATTTATTTATAATGAAAAATTTAGATATTAATTATAATTTTTATTATTATTATTATTATTATTATTATTATTATTATTATTATTATTATTATTATTATTATTATTATTATTATTATTATTATTATTATTATTATGATTACTATTAGTTTTATTATTACTATTATCATAATTTTTATTTTTTTTGCGATTATTATCATTGAGAAATAATTAAATGTTGCAATTATTTCTGTTGTTATTATCATTATTATTATTATTATTATTATTATTATTATTATTATTATTATTATTATTATTATTATTATTATTACTATTTATTTTCATTACTTTCATTATTCACTATTATTGCTAAAATAGCCATCATTATTATTATCAATATAATTACTATTATTATTAATAAATATTATCATTTCGTTATTATTATTTTTATCGTTTTATTTTTATTATCGTTATCACTATTGCTATTATTATTATTATTATTATTATTATCATTATTATTATTATTATTATTATTATTATTATTATTATTATTATTATTATTATTATTATTATTATTATTATTATTATTATTCATTTCAATTTATTATTGCTATTGTTCTTGTTATTTTTTATTTTTATTATTGTTATTTTAATTATCATTATTATTAGCATTATGTTTCTATTATTATCATAATTATTTTTATTTAATAAAAATATCTTCATAATAATAAAAATTATTATTATTATAGGAATAATAAAATAATTAATAATAATTATTATTATTATCATTATTAATATTAAAATTAGCACTGTTTCTATTTTTGTCATAATCATTATTTTGGGTTATTAATATTTACTATTATAATGATAATAATAATGATTTTTATTTTTATTATTATTTTTATTATCATTACTCTTATTATTATTATTATTATTATTATTATTATTATTATTATTATTATTATTATTATTATTATTGCTCTATTTGTTTGTGAGATATGAAATTTGAGGCTTATATATATATATATATATATATATATATATATATATATATATATATATATATATATATATATATATATATATATATATATATATGACGATTTTTACTCAGAAGCATTTTTAATTGAACATATAAAAAGTTTTCTGTAAAGTCGGGCACAAAGTTTTGTTTCCCAAACTTTCCAATTTTTTTTTCGGTTTAATTTTATCCTTTTCTTACTATATATCTAATCTTCTTTTCGGTCCCTATATTATTCTTGGTCACTGCTCATCCATTAAATCAATTTACAAGGATATTCTCTTAGCGTTTGCACTCTCCTTTTTAAACAGCCAATTTACGGATCCTTTTTGCAGTTTCAGCATTTTTGTAATCTTGTGATTATAATACTCGCATCTCTTATATAATTAATACAAAACATAACCTGCCTGTTTTTTATATATATTTTTAGTGTGTGTGTGCGTGCGTGTGTGTGTGTGTGTGTGTGTGTGTGTGTGTGTGTGTGTGTGTGTGTGTGTGTGTGTGTCTTGTCCCGCTTAATCTTCTCTTAGAAAAGAATCAAATGGTTTTTATCACTCATCTTAAATTTCTAAGTGTTTAAGGTTCTGAAGTGGCTTCCGAACACTCCCCCCACCTCAAACCCCACCCCCACCACTCTGGGTGTTTCGTTCTTTCATGGAGCTCTCGGATGATAAATTGTAAGCGTTCCCAGTTAAATACTTCCTTCACTGAAGAGTGGAGTCTATGGCTTTTCGTTTCATTAATTTCCAGTTATCAAAGATTGCCTTTAATCTTTGATCGTAAGTCATTATAATATTGTTAATAATACGAAAATTATTATTCCTTTACTTGATTTTCTATATAGTCGTTCCTTCACTCTTCACTCTTCACTGTCTATCTATCTATCTATCTATCTATATATCTATCTATCTATCTATCTATCTATCTATCTATCTATCTATCAGCCTCTCTCTATTTATATCTATCTATCTATCTATCTATCTATCTATCTATCTATCTATCTATCTATCTATCTATCTATCTATCTATCTATCTATCTATCTATCTATCTATCTATCTATCTATCTTCGGCGAGGAGGCGTTTGTGGCACTTCGGTGCTGCTAACTGGTCTGACTTGGGGTTGTACTTCTCTGATTTCCCATGGAATGATTATTGCTTTCGTAAGAGGGGTCCCTCGTAGTGTGCTGAGCGTATAACCGAGGTGATTCTCTCTGGCATGGAGGCGTACATTCCATATTCTTTCCCTTCTACTAAACCTAACAAACCTTGGTTTAACTCTACTTGTTCTCGCGCTATCCACCGGTAGGGATGCTGCCTTCAGAGATTACCGTCGTCTTCAAACTCCTGAAACTCATTCAATTTATATTTCATCCTGGAATGGTGCAAAATCTATTCTTCGAGATACCAAAAACTCTTTTCTCCGCAGCAAATGCAATAATCTTTCTGGCTCTTCTTCCTCTCGACCTTTCTGGTATTTTGCAAAAAATGTTAACTCTAACTTTGCTTCTTCCTCTTTCCCTCCTCTAGTCTCTTCTGATGGCACAACTGCCATTTTACCTTCTACTAAAGCTGAACTCTTCGCTCATACTTTTGCTTCTAACTCTACCTTAGACGATTCCGGAGCTATTCCTCCTCCTTCAACCCCCTCCAACTCATTTATGCCTAACACTGTAATTTCTTCTAAAGATGTCATTTCTGCTCTCTCTGAGCTTAACACTAAGAGGGCGTATGGTCCTGATGATATTCCCTTTGCTGTTCTCAAAACTTGTGCTTCCGAGCTTGTACCAGTGGCGGCACGTGGCTTCTGAAGGCGAGGAGGCACAACAATAGTCAATATATATATATATATATATATATATATATATATATATATATATATATATATATATATATATATATATATATATATATATATATATATATATATATATATATATATATATATATATATATATATATATATATATATATATATATATATATATATATATATATATATATATATATATATATATATATATATATATATATATATATATATATGAATATACCCGCCTTTTAATAACTTTTTATATAGAAGATCTATTTTCCTTTCCTTTAATTTTAAATGCACTTCATTATTTTAAATTTATATTTTAATTGTATATTTTTTAAGATTCACAGATTAACAACAGTTCATCTCACTACAATTTATGTCAGACTAATTAAAAAGAAAAGATTTCTGGCAAGTGTTACTTACGCATGCGCAGTATGGTCTTAATTTGTGAGGCAATTTTTATATATATTTTTAATAGAGCAAAATAATTTCTTCATAGTTTATAGAGTATTTTTTTTTAGGCTTTTCAATTTTAAGCCAAATAAAATACTTCATTCGAAAGACAGGAGTTCACCTTACAGAACATATGAAAAAAAAGTAAAAAGAAATTCCATTAAAATTAAAAAGTTTGGATAAAAATGAAAGGTAAGAAAAAAACCATTGCCTCCTTTCTGAAAAAATATACATAACATTTATCTTAAATAAATAACACAGTTACCATGGTAACGAGGAGGCTTCCAATATGTTTCTATGGTAACTGTGTCATGCATAAACCGTTTAAATATATATATATATATATATATATATATATATATATATATATATATATAT
>SEYY01007916.1:35000-37500 GCA_009176605.1 Armadillidium nasatum
ATATATTATATATATATATATATATATATATATATATATAATATATATATATATATACTATATATATATATATATATATATATATATATATATATATATATATATAATATATATATATATATATATATATATATATATATATATATATATATATATATATATATATATATATATATATATATATATATATATCATATATTCCTTCATTACATATGTATAAATAACCGTTCAAATCCACCTCAACCTATATTCATTTATGCCTCGGTCTCAACCTCCACCTCCACCTATTCTAATCCACATCCACCTCAGAATTCAATTCTGCATCCGTATCAACATCCACATCCACCTCCACCTCCAACAAGAAATCTGCGTATCCCTTGGAATACGCACATGAGCTTGTTATTATTATTATTATTATTATTATTATTATATTTATTTATTATTATTATTATATTATTATTATTATTATTATATTATTATATTTTATTATTTATTATTATTATTATTATTATTATTATTATTATTATTATTATTATTTTATTATTATTATTATTTATTATTATTTTATTATTATTATTATTATTCAGGAAGAAGCTATAAAACAGAATAACGTTTATACATCTATCTGTCTGTTTATCTTATCATCAATCTATCTTCCAATCTTATCTTATCCTATCTATCTATCTATCTATACATCTATCTATTTATCTATCTATCTATCTTTCTTTCTATCTATCTATCTATCTATCTATCAATCTATCTATCTATCTGAAAAACGCAAAAAAAAAAGATAATAACTTTAACTCTTTTGTTATATTTAGATTTAGTTCATGTATAATCTTATGTAAGATGCAAAATCTTATATGAAATTTATATAAGAGTGTATTTATTTCCATACTTTAAGCTTACGGTACAAATTATCTTTTATGCAGTATATAATCTTATAATTAATAAATAAGCTTATGTAATCTATAAATTTAGATTATTTCTATCTCTTAATTAAGGTAAAAATAAACTAAAATTTAAAAGCTTTCATTTAATCAAATCTACCCACAAAATTGGAGATCATAGTCTTAATTAAAGAGTTAAGGAGAGAAATCTTGAAGAAAAAAATCCAGTACTCCATACCGGAGCGAACCACACCATCGCTGTATTTGAAAATAGTGCTGGAGAGGCGTGATATAAAAATATGAATAAAAAAGAAATTTGAACTGAAGAAGGATGCATGTATGGTCACGTTATCTGAATTGATTGGAAAATAGTATAGTTGCCTAAAAAATGAACATTTTGTCGTTCATAGACTTCTTTGCTTCTGAATCCGTCTGTTACAAAACATTAAGAAAAAGAATGAAAAAAAATGGTGTTACAAGACTGAAGACATTGAAAGGAATGAAATAAACAGGAAGACGCTTTATTTGATGAAGATGGTTTCCAATTTAGTTGGACTGCAAAAACTTGAAAAGAGAAAGATGAGCCCTAACTAAAGAGCTAAAGAAAGATGAGTTAGCAACTGAAAAGCGTCACGATCCCTTACTGAAGAAATTGAAAAGTAAGTTATGAACTAAAAAGAGAAAGGCAAACTCTAACTGAAGAGCTTCTCAGGTGAGTTAGAAAATTAAAAGAGAAATTTCTAACTGAGAAATTAGATCGACAAGTTAAATATTGAAAAGTGAAAAGAGTGTTCTAATTGGGCAATTAGAAAATTTGAGTTAAAAATTAAAAAGAAAAAGAAGGGTTTCCTCTGAAGAGATAGAAAGATAAGTTAGAAATTGAAAAGAAAAAGAAAGGTCTCCTCTGAAGAGCTACAAAAATCGAAAAGAAAAAGAAGGGTCTACTCTGAAGAGCTAGAAAGTAGAAATCGAAAAGAAAAAGAAGGGTGAAAAGAAAAAGAAATCGGTCTCCTCTGAAGAGCTAGAAAAGGGGTCTCCTCTGAAGAGCTAAAAAGGTGAGTTAGAAATTAAAAAGAAAAGAAGGGTCTCCTCTGAAGAGCTAGAAAGATGTTAGAAATTGAAAAGAAAAAGAAGAGTCTCTTCTGAAGAGCGAGAAAGGTGAGTTAGAAATTGAAAAGAAAAAGAAGGGTCTCCTCTGAAGAGCTAGAAAGATGAGGTAGGAAAATAAAATTTGAAAAATAAAGAAGAATCCCCTCTGAAGAGTTAGAAAGTTGAGTTAGAAATTGAAAATATAAAGAAGGGTCTTCTCTGAAGAGTTAGAAAGTTTGATTTAGAAATTGAAAAGAAAAAGAAGGGTCTCTTCTGAAGAGCTAGAAAGGTGAGTTAGCAACTGAAATGAGAAAAGAAGGTCCTAACTGAGGATTTATCAAGGTGAGTTAGCAAGTAAAAGGGGAGTCACAAACTGAGGAAGTTGAATGTTATGTTAGCAGCTGAAAAGAAAATTGAGCTATTATTACTATTATTATTATTATTATTATTATTATATATTATTATTATTATTATTATTATTATTATTATTATTATTATTATTATTATTATTATTATTATTA
>SEYY01007916.1:40000-42500 GCA_009176605.1 Armadillidium nasatum
TATGATCGTCGTGCCTAATCCTATTTTGTTAAACTTATTACCATTGGCGCAATTAGAAAGCTCCTCCCCTTTTACGTAATAGTGAAAAATGATTGGATGAATTTGGATTGGAATTTGGGCGGAGTTTTACGTAACTCTTTCACATACTCTCGGATTGAATTCTAGTCTGTGGTTAGCATTCGTGATGTTAAGCTTCTATTACAACAGAATCTTGTGCTAATAACTAATTGGTTTAAAACCTGCGGCACAAAAATGATATAGCACCGAATAGGTTTTTAGGAACTTTGGCAATTATTTTTTGCCTTTTGCAATAATAGTTATAAAAAAAGAATTGTTGCGTATGTTGCAAGCGATGTTAATTCGGAGTTATATTTTTTAAAAATTGGTGTTAATTAATTAAAATAATTTAATGATACTTAAACTAATGATAAACTTTCAAATGTTCTAAATTGCAAGTATTTTCGGATTATCTATTACAATGTCCAGTACGGCAGCTGTTAATAATAATATTGGCGATAAACCCCAGTCAGCTTTCAGCGCCGTGGTTAGAAAAAGTTTCTCTTCTTTTTCAGTAGATTCCATCCTAGCGGGAGCCCACAGCGGGGATTCCCATCATCAACTGTCGGAAGAGGAGTCCCTGCCAAGGGAGAATGGTCAGGGTTTAAGGAGGGGGCAATCGGAATCACCAAACGGCTTTTTATTAAGTGATGATCAACAATCCAACAACAACGACCCGTTGGACGTGTTGAAACGAAGGTCGAAAACCGTCGAAATATCCGGAACCCACGATCGATTACCTTCCTCTCCCGTAGGAGACGACGTCGACGAAGAAGATGACGTTGATATCCATGTCGATTCTGACCCAGATGAGAAGGATCTACCCGATGACGATGACGACGAACGGTCCCACGTACAACAAATCCTAAGACCCACTGCGTTAGGGCCCCTTCATGAATCTAGATTCCCTGGAGTATCTCCAGGACATCCGCCTCCATCTATTTTACCACCACACATTCAGTCAGGAATCTGGCATTCTATCCCGTTCCTGCATCACCAATTGTCTCTCAGAACATTCAATAGTAAGGCTAGAACGTATATATATATATATATATATATATATATATATATATATATATATATATATATATATATATATATATATATATATATATATATATATATATATATATATATATATATATATATATATATATATATATATATATATATATATATATATATATATATATATATATATATATATATATATATATATATATATATATATATATATATATATATTAATATAATTATAAAATAACTTTGAAAATGTAAAAATATTCAAAATTAAAAAAAATTAAAAAAAAAAAAATTTTTTTTTTTTAAATCTTTTAAAATTATAAAAGTATTTTATTATTTCATTTAGACCTATTTAATAAATATGATCTACGCAATTAATTGCAAAAATATATATATATATATATATATATATATATATATATATATATATATATATATATATATATATATATATATATATATATATATATATATATATATATATATATATATATATATATATATATATATATATATTATATTATTTTTAATAAAAAAAAAAAAAAAAAAAAAAAAAATTTAAATAATAATAATAATAATAATAATAATAATAATAATAATAATAATAATAATAATAAAATATATTGAATTTCCATTAAATTAAAAATGAAATGAAACAAAGTTATTAAAGTAATGAATATAATATTAAGACCCATATAAATTTTAATGTTTTTTTTTTGAAAAAAATATTTTCAAAAAATTTTAATTATTTAATTTAAAAAAAGAAAATTTAAATAAAAAAATTTAAGCATTTAAAACAGAAATTTAAACTGACTAAAAATTATTATTATTTATTTATTATTATTATTATTATTATTATTATTATTATTATTATTATTATTATTATTATTATTATTATTATTATTATTATTATTATTATTATTATTTTATTATTATTTAGAAGAATTATTATTATTATTAATAATAATATTTTTTTTATTTTTTTTTATATATAATATATATATATATATATATATATATATATATATATATATATATATATATATATATATATATATATATATATATATATATATATATATATATATATATATATATATATATATGATTTTTAGAATCCCCAGAGCCCCCAAGATTTACTGGTCCAATGAAGGTAACTCTTCGAAAACACAAACCTAACAGAAAACCCCGGACCCCCTTCACCACTCAACAGCTCTTGGCCTTAGAGAAGAAGTTCCGCGAAAAGCAATACCTGAGCATTGCGGAACGTGCGGAATTTTCAGCGTCTCTTCACCTGACGGAGACCCAGGTGAAGATCTGGTTCCAGAACCGAAGAGCCAAAGACAAACGCCTGAAGGAATCCGAAATGGAAAGAATTCGACTGGCTTCCCAGCCCTTCGTCCCTCCCAATCCATTTTTA
>SEYY01007916.1:55000-65000 GCA_009176605.1 Armadillidium nasatum
TTTATTTTTTATTTTCTAATAATTGGAAATATTTTTTTATTTTTAATATATTATTTTATTAATTTATTTAAATTAATTTATTTTAAAAAAATTAATTAAAAAAAAAAATTATTTTTTAAAAAAAAAAAAAAAAAAACTTATTTTTTTTTCATTGGATTAAATTTATTTATTATATTATTTATTATTCTATTATTTTATTATTAACATTATTATTATTATTATATTATTATTATTATTATTATTATTATTATTATTATTATTATTATTATTATTATTATTATTATTATTATTATTATTATTATTATTATTATTATATTATTATTATTATTATATTATATTATTATATATTATATATAAAAAAAATAATTATTATTATCATTATTATTATTATTATAATTATTATTATTTTTATTATTATTATCATTATTATTATAATTAATAATTATATCCATGTTTGTATTAGCATTAATCACATATTTAATAATTATTATTCTCATTATTTTAAATATTATAGATCATTTTTATCTTTATTATATTATTATTATTATTATTATTATTATATTAGTAGTAGTAGTAGTAGTAGTATTATTATATTATTATTATTATTATTATTATTATTATTAATTAAAAAGTAGTAAAAAAAAAAAAAAAAAAAATAAAAATTTTTGACTTCTATAAAATGGGGTCAAAAGAACTCTAATGTAAAAAAAACTTAGAAATAAAAATCTATTTTGTCAAAAAAAAATAAAAAATAAAAATTTTTTTTTTTAAAAAAATCTAAATTTTATTAAACTTAAACACAATAAAAAATGGAAATCTTCTTATCAAAAATTTTAGAATTCAAATTTAAAGTTAAAAATTGAAAATTTAAACCTTAGACTTGCGTGGAGTAAAATTTTTTAAATACCTTTAATTAGAATTCGAACCACTTCCACATGCGTTTCTTTTAGAATATCCACGTTTCTTCCTCATTGTGTTTCTCCTCTCTAAAAATTCAGATTTATGCAGAATCAGTTTGGCAACCTTAGTTTGACATCCAAGGTTTACCAACCTAAGTCTGACAACCCAAGTTTGGCAACTTAAGTAATCTGTTTCGAAATATAAGAAGAAATGCGAAAACTTTTTATTAACCATTTCCTTTTTATTGAATATAATTACACTGCAAAAATTGTCCTAACGAATCGTTGGGACAAGTGGAAAAAATGTCAGTAAAATTTTCAATAGAGAAAAAGATATGTTAAGCATAAGAAAATCGCTTCACCGATTTATTTTCTAATAAGAAAATAACTGATAAAAATGTTTTGTAACATTTTTGCAACTTCTCCCAACGATTCGTTAAGACAATTTTTGTAGTGTAGGAATAGTATTTTCTAGTCTAATTAAGCTCTTTATATTTTACTGAAATTCATATACCTTTTTTGGTACCTTTCAAGCTCTATTTGTACGTTCTCGTAAGTTTGTTTTTTTTCTGGAGTTTTTCGTACGTTTTCTACTTTCTTTCGTATATTCGTACGAGTTATAAATAATATTATTTATAGCTAGGACCTATTTTGTTTTGAAAATATAGCTCGCTTTTGGTGTTTTACAACGCATTCCTAGTACTTGGTATCAATTTGGTTCTATTTTGGTACTAATTTGGTACAAATTTGGTACTAATTTTTATGAGTATATTCCATTCTGAGATTTTTAACTATTTTTAATTAGCAAATCAATATTTTTATACTTTTATTTTTTTCAAAGTCAAAATTTTTTCAAAATTACGGGCAAGATTAAATCAAATTCTTTTCATTTATTAACATTTTGTTATTATTAAATATTTACGTTAATATGTATAGTAATATTTAATATTTAATTTAATATATATAGTAACATTTAATATTTTATTTAATATTTATAGTAACATTTAATAATTCAATATTAATTTTAAAATTTATAGTAATATTTAATATTTTAGTTAATATTAATTTTTATATTTATAGCAATATTTAATATTTAATTTAATATTAATTTTAATATTTATAGTTATATTTAATATTTATTTTGATATTTATGTTTTAATATTTACTTTACAAATAAATTTAAAATCTATTTTTATATTTAATTTAATATTAAATTTAATATTTATTATTTATATTAATTTTTAATATTAAACTTATTTATTTTAATATTAAATTTAATATTTATATTAACATTTATTTTGAATTTTAACATTAAATTTTATATTTATTACGACTTTAATATTAAAATTTAATATTAATTTTAATATTAAATTTATTATTTATTTTAATATTTATTTGTATTTTTAATATTAAATTTAATATTTATTTTAATATTTAATATTTAATAATTATTTAATATTTTATTTAAAACTTTTAATATTAAATTTTTTTATTTTAATATTTAATATTTTTTACTGTATTTTATTTTTTATTTTCTAATAATTAATTTAATATTATTTTTAAATAAATTAATTTGAATTAATTTTTTAATAAATTTAAATTTTTAATAAATTCATTAATTTAAGATTTATTGTTTTTATTCTTTTTAAAGTTTATTTATTCATTATTTATTACTAGATTTATTTATTTTTATTTACTTATTCTTCTATTTTTCATTATTAACATTATTAGTATTATTATTATTATTATTATTATTATTATTATTATTATTATTATTATTATTATTATTTATATTATTATTATTATTTATATTTCGTACCTATATTGATACTCATATTGTAAACTTAGCGCCCGCTTCTAGTATAGAGCTAATTGTATGCTATATTCTCTGAAAATATTGTTATCCAGCTTTAGTCTTAGAACTCTATTCTACTCTACTATTTACCCTTTAATTAATATATATATATATATATATATATATATATATATATATATATATATATATATATATATATAT
Organism: Armadillidium nasatum; assembly: GCA_009176605.1. NCBI lineage: Eukaryota > Metazoa > Arthropoda > Malacostraca > Isopoda > Armadillidiidae > Armadillidium > Armadillidium nasatum. The sequence goes on from SEYY01007916.1 coordinate 57,917, forward strand.
ATATATATATATATATATATATATATATATATATATATATATATATATATATATATATATATATATATATATATATATATATATATATATATATATATATATATATATATATATATATATATATATATATATATATATATATATATATATATATATATATATATATTATATATATATATATATATATATATATATATATATATATATATATATATATATATATATATATATATATATATATATATATATATATATATATATATATATATATATATATATATATATATATATATATATATATATATATGGGAATCCTTTCATACAAATATACTGTTAATAGAGGTAGGCACTATATATCCTGGAAAAAAGGTATATAGAGCTTACTTTTATTTACAATATGTAGAGGTTGTCTCTACATAGCTTAGAAAAAGTATATATCGGGTCGACTTCTATATAGAGTATAGGCCAATATATAGAGAGGCCTTACATACAATTATATAATTAGTAGGGGTAGGCTTTATATAGCCTGGAAAAATGATATGTAAGGCCTATTTCTATTTATAATATATAGAGGTAATCTCTACATGGCATAGGAAAAAAGTATATACATCGGGCCGACTTCTATTTACAATATTATGAATGAACTCTACAATTTCTTGATAAGTTTATTAAAATGAAAATGTAGAGAATCTTCATATTGTTCTATTTGTCTTACATATTTGAGTCTCTCTTTCTCTCTCTCTCTCTCTCTCTCTCTCTCTCTCTCTCTCTCTCTCTCTCACACACACACACACACACACACACACACACACACAAACACACACAAACACAAACACACACACAAACACAAATATTTCTCATGTCTGTCTGTCTGTTTGTCTCTCTCTCTCTCACACATACAAACACATATTTCTCATGTCTGTGTGTCTCTCTTTCTCTCTCTCTCACACACAAACACATATTCCTCATGTCTGTCTGTCTCTCTCTCTATGTGTTGTTCCAGTGTTTCTTTTTCATCGTACACATCTTGCATTACAACCTTTTCATTTATTTAGAATCTAATCAAAATTATGCTCTACAAAACAATTTGCCCCTAAGGATATAAAATTATTCAAACAATCAACTTGAATACCTTAGAATGTCCCAACGAAATAATGCCCCAACGAAATCTCTGCGTTTGTGGCAAAGTTTCCTTGAAAATCTCCTTAAATTTTGGAATACAGAATGATGTTTTAGTGCTTGATCTTTTTGGTAATTAAAAATCGTTCCAAAACTTTTCATTAATCTGCTCATTAATCTGTTAATTAACATGCTCATTAATCTGTTAATTAACCTGCTCATTAATCTGTTAATTAACCTGCTCATTAATCTGTTAATTAACCTGCTCATTATTTTTTAAAATTCTTTAATTAATTTTTCTTTCATTTAAAGACTTTTTTAATATCTTTTCACCAAAACTTCCCTGATTGGGGAGAGGGGGGACAAAAGGGGGTACTGCTGGGTGTACGTTGTACCAGCGACTTCGAATATTAAATTTGTACTTTCTTTTCTTTTCTTTTTTTGTACTTGAACTTTTCCCTTTTTTTTTTTTTTTTTTTTTTTTTTTTTTTTTTTTGACAATTTCATGAGTTTTTTAATTTCTCTTCTTCAGTGATTTTTAAAACAAAAAAACAAATCAATTGAATTAAAAAAATAAAAAATATAAAAAAAAATAAAAAAATAAAAATTCAATAAAAATATTAAAATAGGAAACGTACAATGCAGCTATATAAATCTGCAAACACAATGACGTCAAAATCTTTCCCATTCTTAAAGCGCTGATTGGTCAGAAATGGCCTGTAATAATATTAAAATTAAATTTCAGATCAAAATTATTTGTAGAGTTTTTTTTAAAGTACATGAACAAATGAACGAGTCTTACAAGCCACATTCAAGAAACATGCAAAAATATCCCTTATGGGTGACATAAGAGTATTTTTATGACTGAGAATATTTTGATATCAAATACTAGTTAGTATATACTCTGCAAAAATTGTCCTAACAAATCGCTGAAACAAGTGGCAAAAATGTCACAACAATTTTAAAAATTAAATTAAATTAAATTAAATTAAAAATTAAATCGGTGAAGCGACTTTCTTATGCTTAACATGTCTTTTCTCTATTGAAAATTTTACTGTGACATTTTTGTCACTTGTCCCAACAATTTGTTGGGACAATATGGCAATGTATGGGTAAAAAAATATAAAGACTCGCAATATATTTGTGAGGTAAGGAGTAAATAATAGTTAGAAGCGTAAATTATAGAGAGGAATATGTGTGGAAGAGCAGAAAATAGTGACGTAATGGAAGAAGGAGAAAGAGTGACCTAAGTTCGAGTCCCATGAACGAGGATGAACCAACCCCCTTGAACTTCAACCCCCTCAAAAATAAATCGAAAATTTTGATCTGTAAGGAATACCTCTCAACAATGAAGCAGTAATTCGGTAGCTATAAAGAGACGGAAATCTCTAGATTACACCCTTTTTATGAAGAATTTTGTGAGATGAAACATTAAAGATATCTGACGTGTACTCCATCAATGAATTCATACACTTCAAACAAGAGCACACAAATGAGTTGTTGTGGTAGTTTTAAAGGAGTCTCAACTCTTAACCATTAAAAAAAAAAGCTTTAGTAACCTAAACTAATCTAACCTAACTTAACCTAACCTAACTTAACCTAACCCAACCCAACCTAACCTAACCTAACCTAAAATGATCACATCTTCCTTGGATGGGGTGTTGCCTATGAGCGGTCGTGATGTGTGTGTGTAAAAAAAAAAAAAATTAAATAAATAAAAAATAAAAAACACTCGTACCCTTCCTTTGAAGCTCGTCTTTGAAGATAAATAACGTAATCCTTCCGAAATATTATAATGAAAGGAAAGAGACAGAATAAAGTTTGAAATGTGTAAAAATTTGCATCGAGTAAATTGAGTTTTTGGGAAATTGAAAACTACCATATTTTTTTTCCGACAAAATTAACAGAGATCAGTTTATAGTAATTATATATATATATATATATATATATATATATATATATATATATATATATATATATATATATATATATATATATATATATATATATATATATATATATATATATATATATATATATATATATATATATATTAATATTTATTAAATTTATCTAATTTAAATATTTATCTTTTTAAGAGTTCTTTTCTAATAGTTCTGTAATTGTTTTTCTATCTAATTTTTTTATCTATTAAATTTTTATAAAATGTTTTTTTATTAATTTATTATTTTATTAATTTATTTTTCATAAATTATATGTTTTGATTTGGTTTTTAATTATTATTTTAATATGTCTAATTTTATTTTTTTTATTTTAGTTTTTAGTTTTTGTTTAATTTTCGTTTTTTATATATATATATATATATATATATATATATATATATATATATATATATATATATATATATATATATATATATATATATATATATATATATATATATATATATATATATATATATATATATATATATATATATATATATATATATATATATATATATATATATATATATATATATATATATATATATATATATATATATATATATATATATATATATATATATATATATATATATATATATATATATATATATATATATATATATATATATATATATATATATATATATATATATATATATATATATATATATATATATATATATATATAATCTCATTAAAATAGTTAATAAAAAGTCTACACCAGAATCAGAAGAATATAATCGTATTAGATAGAGAATGAGTAGATAAAATAGATCAAGTAGATAAAATCCAGGATTTAAATTAAATTAAAATTAAATTAAATTTAATTAAATTTAATTAAACCTGAACTGGATTCAAAAACTGAATCCAACCTTCAATTTAGGATAGATCCAGGTAGAAAAACCATTAGAAAAGGAAACGTCGATCGTAATCATTAGATAAAGAAGCCAAAATAAAAATATTAGAAAAAACTACATCGAAACCTTTAGATTAAAAAAAAAATAAATAAATAAAAAAGGAATTAGAATCATTAGAAAAAGAAGCTAAAATTAAAACCATTAGACAAAGAAACGACGATCAGAATCAATACAAAAGATATCATAATTGAAACTTGTAGATAAAGAAATTATAATCGAAACCATTAGATAAAGAATTCACAATCAAACCATATTACAAGAAGAAATTACAATTTAAACTATTAGATAAATTACTTCACAATCAAAACCACTAGAAAAGGAAACTACGATTGAAACTATTAGATAAAGAAACCATAATTGAAACTACAAGATAATTAATCACAATCAAAATAAATAGATAATGAAATCGCAATCGAATCGATGAGCTAAAGAAGTCGCTATTCAGGGCAAGAGAAAAGAACCCTAATTGAAACCATTAGAAAAAGAAACTACAACTGAAACCATTAGATAAAGTAATCATAATCAAAACCACTATAAGGAAATCACTATCGAATTTAGATACGAAAACAACAATCTAATCAACTAGAAAAATAAAAAAACCAATTGAGCCAATTACATAAATTAAAATCATTAGATAAAGAATCCACAATCTTAAACATTAGATAAAGAATCCTCAAATCAAACTCAACAGAAAAACATAGATTCGAATTAATTAGATAGACAAACCAGAACGGAAACTATAGAAAAACGCACCACCTTAACATTAGATAAAGAGCCCCCAAACCAGAACCAATAGAAAAACATACAACCAAATTTATTAAAGAAAAAAATACAAACAAAAACCATTAGAAAAAGACAATCAAATTTATTAGATAAATAAACCGTAAAATGAAACCATTAGAAAAATAATACAATCAAATCAGTTAGATAAAGAAACTCCATTAGATCAATTAAGTTATAAAGAATCACATTTTAAGTCCTGCATAATTACTTTTCTATAAAAAAAAAAAGTTTAGCTTGAATAGAAAGAGAGATGAATAAGATAGAGAAACGTTTAGCCTGAAACGAAAGAGAGATGGATTAGATAGAGTTGGAGAGCAGCCTGAGGCAACGTCCCAATCATTTATTTAATACTTAGTCTATATTACACATATGTCATCCATTATATTATTATTATTATTATTATTATTATTATTATTATTATTATTATTTGTTATTGTTATTATTATTATTAGTTATTGTTATTATTATTATTATATTAATAAAAAATAAATAAAAAAAAAAAAATAATAATAATAATAATAATAATAATAATAATAATAATAATATAATAATAATAATAATAATAATAATAAATAATAATAATAACAATAATAATAATAATAATAATAATAATAATAATAATAATAATAATAATAATGGTGAAAGTAATAACGATAGTAAAAGGCTAATAATAATAATAATAATAATAATAATAATAATAATAATAATAATAATAATAATAATAATAATAATAATAATAACAAACCCCAAACAATTTATCAAAGTATAAAATTAAATAATTAAAACGTACAATAAAACCTACTTCTTAATGTAGTTCCAAGGGGGGTCCCAGCCCCCCTAATGAGATCTTAAATTCGATGCGAGCGCGAAATGGAGCCGCCAAGGAAATGTAGAGCCTAAATTAATCATGAGGCTACTTTCAAAGTCAGCGGCTACATATTACTATTCTTATTAATATATACAATAACTTAATTTATTTTGTGTGTATATATATATATATATATATATATATATATATATATATATATATATATATATATATATATATATATATATATATATATATATATATATATATATATATATATATATATATATATATATATATATATATATATATATATATAGAGAGAGAGAGAGAGAGAGAGAGAGAGAGAGAGAGATAGATAGATAGATCAATAAATAGGTAGATAGATAGATAGATAGATAGATAGATAGATAGATAGATAGATAGATAGATAGATAGATAGATAGATAGATAGATAGATAGATAGATAGATAGATAGATAGATAGATAGATAGATAGATAGATAGATAGATAGATAGATAGATAGATAGATAGATAGATAGATAGATAGATAGATAGATAGAAAGATACATAGAGATTGAGTGCGAGATCTATTAATTTAACAGTAAATATGTAGACAGAAAAGTTCTTCAAACCAACAGACGGAAATGTCTGTTATGAAACAGAAATATAGAGAAAGTAATTTAACAGTGACAGTACAGCAAAGAGATACAGAAAACAAACGTGGACAGAAGTAAGGGAACAGACAGCCTGAACCTCGGATTTCTTCAACTGTTAGGACAAATTGATAAAAAATAAAATAGGACAGCCTTACATTGCAAAAATTGTCCTAACGAATCGTTGGGACAAGTGGCAAAAAATGTCAAATTTTTTTCAGTTATTTTCTTATTAGAAAATAAATCGGTGAAGCGACTTACCTATGCTTAACATGTCTTTCCTCTATTGAAAATTTTACTGACATTTTTTTTGCCACTTGTCCCAACGATTCGTTAGGACAATTTTTGCACTGATAAGGACAGATATTTTTTCTTGTTCTGAATAATAGCTCAGTTTGCAGGATTTGAACACGATATTTGTATATGTAAATTTGTAACTGAAAAAATAAATAAAGATTAAAGATTATTATTATTAACAAAATTTCAATATTTTATCTGAATTAGAATTGACTCTGAATTATTGGTAATTTGTGCGTTCTGAGCACGAATTTTCGCTGTTTTGCTCTATCAAGTCCTGATTTTGCTCAACACTCATCCTTCATCGTATTCATAAAAATATTTTGTTCTTAATACTCCCAAAGCCTTATTGTAGATACATATATTCAACTAGGTTATTTTCTAGATATTTGTAGCTATTATTATAGTATTGTTGTATCATGTCTATTTTTGTGTAAAAAGCAAAAAATATTTTTACTATTAATATTTTTAACCTAGTATTATATACGTTGTCTTAAAAATGGTTAATTTTCTGCTAGGACAAACAAGAAGAGTATACCAAATATTCCTGCTAAC
>SEYY01007916.1:72500-75000 GCA_009176605.1 Armadillidium nasatum
ATATAGCAAACTACTCTGATTAATAACAATAAATAATAATAATAATGATAATAATAATAATAATAATAATAATAATAATAATAATAATAATAATAATAATAATAATAATAATAATAATAATAATAATAATAATAATAATAATAATAATAATCATAATAATTGAAACTAATTTCTAAATTTGCAGTGCCATATAATTAATAATTGGCATAATTAATTATTTATATAGGCCTAGTATTGTTTAGCATCTGTAGCTAATTTATATAATGGTATACATACAATTAATAATTGATATAATAATTCATTTCCTTTTTAGTAAGTCAAGACGTCCATGTTAAAATTTTCAAAAGAAAATTGGACATCTTTTATTAAAAAAAAAAAAAATAATAATAATAATAATAAATAAATAAAGAAATAAAGAAAGAAAGAAAGAAATAAGTAAAAAAGAAAGGAAAAGAAAATGATTTTTTTTTTTTTTTTTTTTTTTTTTTTTTTTTTTTTTTTTTTTTTATTTCAGCAATCTTAGAAATCTTCGAATTCCAACACCAGAAATAATTGTGAAGCGCAAAATATATAAAAAGAAAGCCTAGAAGTGTATAGGCCGAGCGTAGAAACTTTTAGGCAGACATTTACTGTATTTTGAATGGGAGGTTAAAATCTTTATATAGGTGAGGTATTTGGCAAATATCCTAAGCGATGACAGGTCCTATAGGACTTCTAAATTACTACAACAAAAGCTACTTGACTTTTTCTAAATCGGTTATTGTATTTAATGGTTAAGAAAAATATTTGACCAACTGTATACTAAAATGGAGTCCTTAGCCTATTCAATAGTTTAAGGTATTAAGTATCCAGATAAAGAATATAAGTACCCTTAAAAGGTACGTACACATACGTACAGTCATGTAAACAAAAACATACACTTAACTTGAAGTATTCCATCAATATATATATAGACGGCAGTGAGGGCTATTATATTTCAATCCATTGGGCAATAGAAATGCGGTCTCATTTCAAGAGGTTTCCATTTTAAACCTATTATCGGCTTTAATGACGTCACTAATGGCGCGGAGGAATATCACTGTGAATTATTATGAAGTTAAGTAGTTCCGAATAAATTGGAAATTCTTTCGCCTTTGTTGTCATATTCGCTTTGTCTTTATTATTTTTACATTAAAAATCAAGAAAAGAAACGTTTCTTTTTTCTTTTTCTTTTTTTCGCAGGAATTCCAAGAAACAATTCAAAAAAAATGTTATTAAAATTTTTGAGGTGAAGTTCACTTATATACCAATGGTAAGAATGCATTTGATTCACTCTTAAAATTTTAAATAAAATTCTTAAGGAAAACATTTCGAGTACTACTGCTGCTACCACTACTAATACTACTACTACTAATAATAATAATAATAAAAAGAATATATATATATATAAATATATATATATATATATATATATATATATATATATATATATATATATATATATATATATATATATATATATATATATATATATATATATATATATATATATATATATATATATATATATATATATATATATATATATATATATATATATATATATATATATATATATATATATATATATATATATATATATATATATATATATATATATATATATATATATATATATATATATATATATATATATATATATATATATATATATATATATATATATATATATATATATATATATATATATATATATATATATATATATATATATATATATATATATATATATATATATATATATATATATATATATATATAACCTTCTCTGTATTCTATAATTAGAAAATTTTACAGCTCAGCTACACCTGTTGTGAAAGTGGTGTAAGTGGTGAAAGTGGTGAAAGTGGTGAAAGATACGCAAAATAGCATTATCTTTTTTACTTCCATACTTCAAGTAGACTTTGAAGAATGGTATCAATTATTTTTCTATATTTTTTAACTAGTACTTCTACCATACTACAACTAAATGGTAATTACGTTTCGGTCCATTCTTTTAGAATTAATATGGATTAATTTGTATGACAATCACTGATTGGTAGAGCGCTTAGCCAATCAAAATACATTTGATAAAAGTCAATCCGATTAATTTTCGTCCGATTAGGAAAAAAAATTTTTTTGTATTATAAAACAATCGAGGTTTTGTGTTACAAAAGTAGTTATGTAGTCAAAAGTAGTCGAATGTAGTCAAAAGCAGTTAAAAGTAGTCGAAAGTAGTCAAAAGTTGTCAAAGTAAAAATATATAAAGGGATAAAATGCAATGTCATAAAAATCTGGATAAAGGTACTTTGTCATTTCGATGATGTAGATGGAATTTCAAGCAATTTCAGCCTCTGTGATTCGCCAATTAATTTAAATTTAGCAACTGTCTTCTGAGAACGTTGGAAATGGGATGAAGTCAGTACCGTGTTTTTTTTGCGTACTTGAATTTGAAAAGTAGTAACCCACGTCAAAAGTTATG
>SEYY01007916.1:85000-92500 GCA_009176605.1 Armadillidium nasatum
TATATATATATATATATATATATATATATATATATATATATATATATATATATATAATATATATATATATATATATATATATATATATATATATATATATATATATATATATATATATATATATATATATATATATATATATATATATATATATATATATATATATATATATATATATATATATATATATATATATATATATATATATATATATATATATATATATATATATATATATATATATATATATATATATATTTACAGAACTCCACCACTCACGGGCAGAGCCCTTTTTCAAAGAGAGTGCACTCACATAGGGAGAAAACTCGTTTAACCACACACACATCTAACGCAGAACCCTCAGGTGGGCGCAGACGGAAGCCTTGAAAAGTAGAAGATTAAATACAGGAGGAAAAATAGATGATGGTAGAGAGTTCCACAGAACAGAGGTGACTCTAAAGAAGGAGGCACCACAACGGGCTTGTCTGGGGTTTCCTACTTTCGCACAAAATTTGTGCGAAAGCAGGGCACCCCTTGTGCAACGAGGACGATGCAACGCTGGAGGAATGCGAGAGGACAACTCCCTAGAGCACCTGCTATTGCAGTATCTATAGAAAAGAGACAGCGCGCCAACGTCACGTCGCAGAGATAGAGGGTCAAGACAGTTCGAAAGAAGAGGACAGTTTATTGATCTAACCCTATCCAGAAGAGAGGAGGAGCCAGAGCCCCTCCAAATGTGAGAGCAGTACTCCATACAAGGGCGAATAAGACCCTTATATATATGGAGCAACTGTTGAGAAGGAAAAAAATTCTCGCAATCTGAACAGAACTCCCAGCTTCTTAGAGCCCGCTTTAGCAACCATTGCAATATGTCGTTTCCAAGACAGTTTGTTGTTTATGTTAGACCAAGAATGTTAATGTTATTTACAGGTGAGATGGGAGAGCCATCGAAGAGGATAGGAAAGAGGATGTGTTTTTGAGAGGGAGATGTGAAGAAATTGAGTTTTTAAAGAGTTGAATTTCACAAGGTTGCCATGACCGCACTGGAAAATCCTATGCAGATCGGCAAGAATAGAATCGGAAAGTTGAAGACGAGAAGCAACTCTAGAAGCAAAAGAGGGAGCAGATTTTAAATGAGTAGAAGAATGTAGAGTTGAGTTCAGTCATCAGCATAAGAGTGAACAGAGTTAGAAGTGCAGTTGAGAAGATCGTTAATGAAAAGTAAGAATAAAGTTGGAGATAAAACGGAACCCTGAGGAACACCACAGTTGACAGAAAATGAGGAAGAGGTCGCTCCATCTACAAGTGCCGAAATGGAACGATCTGAGAGAAAACTAGACAATAGTAAGCAAAGAGAAGGAGGAAACTCAAAGGAAGTGAGCCTGGAGAGCAGCGACGCATGCCATACCCCGTCAAAAGCCTTGGATATGTCAAGCGCCACCACACAAGACTCCCCGAAGTCCCTAAGGGCAGAAGACCATAGATCAGTAAGATAGGAAAATATGTCACCAGTTGACCTCGAGCGTCGAAAGCCATACTCGTGATCTGAGAGAAGAGAATGAGACTCCAAATGATCCAGGAAATGAGAGTTGAGAAGAGTTTCAAAAATTTTAGACAGAACACAAGTGAGAGCTATAGGTCGATAGTTAGAAGGGTCAGAGCGGCTACCTTTTTTCGGGATCGGCTGAACAAATGCACGCTTCTAGCATTGAGGGAAAGTATTAGTATTAAGGCATAGAGAGCTGAACGAGGACATGGGACAACTCGGAGCACACTTCCTCAGAACACGAGGGGGAATACCATCCGGGCAACTGGCCTTCCTTACGTTCATAGATTTCAGGATCTCATGCACCCGATCATGAGTAATTACAGGTAGAGTCATGGGACACCTGAGAGGAGAAGGAGTAGGAGGAGGAATACCAGAATCGAGCAGGGTGGAAGTAGATGAAAAAAGGATGCCGAAGAGATTAGCCTTTTCAGTAGGAGTATTAGAATCAGAACGAATAAGAGGAGGGGAGGCTGATTTACAGATTATATATATATATATATATATATATATATATATATATATATATATATATATATATATATATATATATATATATATATATATATATATATATATATATATATATATATATATATATATATAGTTTATTTTAAGATCTTAATTAATTATCTTTTAAGATATTAATTATTTATTCTGAAATAATTGGTATTAATCTATGAGAGAATCATGAATTATTATGATTAAAAAAGAAGGAAGAATCAATATGATAAAAAAAAATCATGAATCTTTTTGATAAAAAAAAGAATCATAAATCTTTGATTAAAAAGAATCATCAATCATTATGATTAAAAAATAATCACGAATCATTATAGTTAAAAAAAATTATGAATCCTTATGATTAAAATTGAATCAGGAATCAATATGATTAAAAAAGAATCTTGAATCTTTTTTGATAAAAATAGAATCATAAATCCTTGATTAAAAAGAATCATCTATCATTTTTATTAAAAAATAACTACGAATAATTATGGTTAAAAAGAATGAATGAATCATTATGATTAAAAAGAAAAATGAAGCATTATGATTAAAAAAGAATAATGAAGCATTATGATTAAAAAAGAATCATGAATCATTATGATTATAAAAGAATCATGAATCATTGCTTTCAAATAAGGATCATGAATCATTTCGATTAAAAAAGAATCATAATTTTTTATGATTAAAAAGAATCATGAATCATTATGATTAAAAGGAATCATGAGTCATTTCGATTAAAAAGGATCATGAATCATTATTATCAAATAAGGATCATGAATCATTTTGATTAAAAAAGAATCATAGATCTTTATGATTAAAAAGAATCATGAATCATTATCATTAAAAAAGAATTATGAATCATTATTATCAAATGAGAATCATGAAACATTCTGATTAAAAAAAAAATCATGAATCATTATTATCAAATAAGAATCGTGAATCATTATGATTTCCTTACTCATTTTATAGGAATCATGATATATTATGATTCCTTTAAGTAATAATAATGATTCTTATTAATTAATTATTTACCAAGTGAAATGAATAAAAAAAATTCCCCTTTCCAGATTAATTGGAAATTGGGTTAATTAATTCTCAATTACGATAATTAATAATTAATTTGAGTAATTGTATTTAAAATAACTTTAATTACAATGGATAAAATTTAGGAAAAAAATTAATTAATTTATTTTTTTATTTTAATTTGAAAATTAATTATAATAATTATATAATTAATAATATAATTTTTTTAAAATTTATTTAAAAAAAAAAAAAAAAAAAAAAAAAATCAATCAATCAATAATATATATATATATATATATATATATATATATATATATATATATATATATATATATATATATATATATATATATATATATATATATATATATATATATATATATATATATATATATATATATATAGTTGTAAATAATTCTTCAACTCTCAATGAGTTTGATGCTGTAAATCTTTTTTTAATTTTTTTATTTTTGTGTGTGTGTGTGTGTGTGTGTGTGTGTGTGTGTGTGTGTGTGTGTGTGTGTGTGTGTGTGTGTGTGTGTGTGTGTGACCTTTCAACACAAAGAATTATAATTCTTTGTCATTAATATTTCATATTAAGCATTTCCAATATATACATATATATATATATATATATATATATATATATATATATATATATATATATATATATATATATATATATATATATATATATATATATATATATATATATATATATATATATATATATATATATATATATATATATATATATATATATATATATATATATATATATATGAATAAAAATAATTTAAATAATAAAAGCAACAATGATATTTTTAATATTATTATTATTATTATTATTATAATAATAATAATAATAATAATAATAATAATAATAATAATAATAATAATAATAATAATATATAATAATAATAATAATAATAATAATAATAATAATATAATAATAATAATATATATATATATATATATATATATATATATATATATATATATATATATATATATATATATATATATATATATATATATATATATATATATATATATATATATATATATATATATATATATATATATATATATATATATATATATATATATATATATATATATATATATATATATATATATATATATATATATATATATATAATATTTAATAATATATAATATATAAAAAAAAAAAAAAAAAAAATTTTATTAAAATTTTTTTTTTATTTAATTTGTTTGTTAATGATTTTTGAAACTCAATGTGAAATGAGAATGAGAAAATTAAAATTTCTTAAATTCATAAAATTTAAATTTAAATTAAAAACTATTTAGTAATTAACTGAATTCGTTACGTTTGATTTTAAATTTTTTTTTAGTCTTTATTTTTTTTTTTTTTGTTCTTTAACACGCGTTAATTAACACGTTTTCTGGTCATTGTGAATTTGGGTCTAACGCCTGTTTTTTTTTTTTTTTTTTTTTTTTTTTTTTAAAGTGTATCATATATTATCACTTGAATATTGGTTAAATTAAACAATCTTTCTTTGCAATGGCAGCTGCGGCTGCGGCTGCGGCTGCGGCTGCGGCTGCTTGGAATTCGTTAAACAAGTATGCAACAAAATGTTTTGAATAAATTGACAAAAAAATTCTATTAACATCACTCACTGAGTTATTGTTTTCTTTTCAGCTATTTCTGTGATGGGGAATTCTTTTCCTATTTCTATCTTTTTTTTCGACCCAATTTAAAGTTTAAACTTTTCTCTCAGTTTAGACTATCCTGTTATTGAAATTTATATGGGTGAATACTTTGCACGTGTGAGATATTTAATTGTTAACAAAATTGCATTAATAATAATAATAATAATAATAATAATAATAATAATAATAATAGCAATAATAACAAAAATAATAATAATAATAGTATAAGAAAAAGAAAAGGAAAAATTTCACGAAGAAGAAGAACAATAACAACAAGAGCGTTAGAAAGATAGAGAATGTATGTGTGTGTGTGTGTGTGTGTGTGTGTGTGTGTGTGTGTGTGTGTGTGTGAGAGAGAGAGAGAGAGAGAGAGAGAGAGAGAGAGAGAATATCAATTTCGAGTAATTCACAGTGCCGTGATTTTTAAAGGCGGTTTTAAAGTGTCGGGAAAAAGCTTCATAATTCACTGTCAAATGACGGGCTTGGAACGGGCTTGAAACGGGCGCTCCTTTTGTCCTTCTCTACATTCTTTCATCTTCAATTGACGCTTTTACGCGGGTTCGATACTTCTTCCAATGGCTTTATTTTCAATGTTAATTTTATTCAAATTACACCTCCACTCTCTCTCTCTCTCTCTCTCTCTCTCTCTCTCTCTCTCTCTCTCTCTCTCTCTCTCTCTCTCTCTCTCTCTCTCTCTCTCTCTCTCTCTCTCTCTCTCTCTCTCTCTCTCTCTCTCTCTCTCTCTCTCTCTCTCTCTTTCACAATGTATTTTCGTTTTCTTCTATACGAATTTTTTTGTTGAGTTGTTTTTGTTCTTTTAATTTACTTCTCTATCTCTTCTGTTATTATTATTATTATTATTATTATTATTATTATTATTATTATTATTATTATTATTATTATTATTATTATTATTATTATTATTATTATTATTATTATTATTATTATTATTATTAATTATTAAAAATATATTTAATTTCAATACTCAAATTCTCACTTTAATAAATGAAAACAGTAAAATAATATAATAATATAATAATAATAAAACAATATTATTATTATAATAATAATATAATAATAATATTATAATAATAATAAAATCATAATATTTTAATTTATAATAAATATAATAATAATAATATATAATAATAATAATAATAATAATAATAATAATAATAATAATAATAATAATAATAATAATAATAATAATAATAATAATAATAATAATAATAATAATAATAATAATAATAATATAATAAAATAATAATAATAATAATAATAAAATAATAATAATAATAATAATAATAATAATAATAATAATAATAATAATAATAATAATAATAATAATAATAATAATAATAATAATAATAATAATAATAATAATAATAATAATATAGGCAGTAAATGCATACTTGATGACAGTTGTATTCAGCGTCTAAAGGGGCGTTGGTCCAATAACTGTCAAGGCATTGGAGAAGCTATAATTCTCCTATTTATTTTTATTCACAAAAATACAATAATAATAATAATAATAATAAGAATAAAAAATAAAATAAAATAAAAAAAAAAACAATAAAAAATAGGTAGACAATATAATAAATTTAAAAAAAAAAAAAGAAAATCTTCATACAGAAATTTTGATGTATTGGGAAGTCAAATTTTTGAGTTTTGTGCATAAATATTTATTGTATTTAAAAACAAAAAGGAGTTGTATTCACTTTGTATTTAGATTTAGGAACTGTTATTTTTTTTATTTTATTTTTTTTATAGGGATTTTTGACTATATATTTGGCATTTATTTAGGGGGAATCTGACGACTCTCTCAGTTTTGACTGGCCATTGAAAATATATATAAATATTTTTTTAATAGGTAATAAGAATGAAATAAGATTTATATATATATATATATATATATATATATATATATATATATATATATATATATATATATATATATATATATATATATATATATATATATATATATATATATATATATATATATATATATATATATATTAGCTTCTTTCTGATAGAAAAAGGCCTTAGCCCTACATGTGTAATGTTAAAAATTAAAGGCCGACATGCTATGATACTTTTGTTTGAAAGCCTAAGTTAAAGGAAGCTGAGAAAATAGAAAAAGGAAGTGTTTTCTTTAACAGTTGTGAAAAGAAGATAGAATGAGCATTGCTGTAAAGTAAAAGGTTATCCTCAAAGGAGGGGGTATGAAACTGGAGTTTTGAGACACTGCCAAAATTTCATAACGAATCGTTGGGACAAGTTGCAAAAATGTCACAACAAATTTTTTATTTTTATGTTAGAAATAAATAAAAGCATTCTTTTTTTTTGATTTGAAAATTTTACTGTGACTTTTTTGCCACTTGTCCCAACGATCGTTAGAACATATTTTAACAGTGGAAACAGCATTGCCAATTGTAGTATTGAAAACATAATGAGAATAACTCAATCATTTGACGTTTTGACAGCAATTGAGAGAAACTAGAGAAGATTATCGAGGAGGAGTGAGCTAATGAGATTAAAAAAACCTTAGACTCTTTACCAAAAACGAATTCATCCAAGAAGTTAAAAGCCGTACTCCATCAAGAGTGGGATTGCCTGTAGAAATTAAGAAGGTGTTAGATCATAGAACCATCAATTATAGAGAAGCAGTTTGATCCTCGAAGTTAAATCACTCATGATGCTTAACGCGTACTCCTTCAAGAGTGGGATCGCCT
>SEYY01007916.1:100000-102500 GCA_009176605.1 Armadillidium nasatum
TATTATAATTTTTTTTTTTTTTTTTTTTAGGGGGGTATATCGGGCTTCATTAGGACCTCCTTAAATGATTTGCATTTAATTTGCGTTCGTCGATGTTATAATTTAAAAGATATTCAATTAATACCATGAACTAAACAATTACCAATTAGGTTTATTTAAGTCAATAAATTAACATTTCTAAATAATTCGTACTGAAGTTGGTTCCAATAATTTTAATTATTAATCACCTCCAAAATCTTTTAAACATCTTGTTTGCAGCATATGCTTTATGCTTTGTTCTATTTTTTTTTTTTTTTTTTTTTTTTTTTTTTTTTTTTTATAGAATGATTAAATTAAATAGCAACATATATTTACATTTTCTTAAGTTTGTCATTGGATACTTGTTTACATCAGAGCGTCCCACGAAAATCAAGAAACTTAAAGAAATTCACTTTGCTTTCATGAAAATCTTGCTGCAGTAGGATGTAAATCCAGATTCTCATGGAACGCACCCTAAATCATTAATCTGAACTTAATTTGGGAAAATGGCAAAATAATTAAATTAAATATAGCTTCATAATAATAAAACAAATTTGTAATATATTAAAAAATTTAAAATTTAGGGCAAATCTAGGGACATTGATCTTGCTTTTTCGGTGAAGATAAATAAAAAACAAATTTTACTTTAGGTTAGGTTAAGTTAGGTTAGGTTACGTCAGTTAGTTAAATCAAGGTTAGGTTAGGTCATGACAAAACATAGGTCAGGTTACATCACGTATCTATTTATTTTCCAAAAAAATAAGCGAATATATATATATATATATATATATATATATATATATATATATATATATATATATATATATATATATATATATATATATATATATATATATATATATATATATATATATATATATATATATATATATATATATATATATATATATAAGTAACAATTTTGAACAGCTATAAAAGAAGCACTTATCTGGGGGTGGGGGGGGAGGGAGGAAGGATAATGCCGAAGAGTTAACAGCTCTTAAAATTTATTGAAGTGGAGAACTTACATTCGAAGTAATCTTAAAAGTAATCAATAACTTAACTATGTAATCTTAAAATTTACAGAAGTGGAGAATTTACATTCTAAGTAATCTAAGTAATCAATAACTTAACTAAGTAATCTTAAAATTTACTGAAGTAATCTAAGTAATCAATAACTTAACTTACTTCTATATTACTTTTTCTCGGAATTCTGCCGAATTTGATGATGAAACAAATACAAAGGAAAAGATTTTAAAGTTGTTTGTTAAGGTCCCAACCAGATTCCATATGGACCCTTAGGGGATCACAAAAGGTTTTAGGGGGTCTTCAGGGGAAATGATTTCGGAGATCCATAATATGAAGTAAGGGGTCTATGATAAAATATAAATGAATAATATTAAAAGTAGGGACCCAAAGGGTTCACCAAAAAAAAGAGGATTAGAACCTCTGAGTTACCTGAAGAAAATACTTGCGTTAAATTTTTTTAAGAATCTCTTCACAATCTCCTCAAGAACATACGGAATAATATTTAGTAAGATTCTTCCGTATCTTTAACTTTTAACCATGGTTAATTGCTTTTCATTTTTGTCTTTGTTTTTTTATTTTTTCGTGAAATATTTTGCTCTCATATTTTAAACGATACTTTCAATAACAATCTTGTCTTGTCAAGTTGGAAAAACAGATAAAGAGAGTGTGTTAAAGACTTTGCTAGTAGAATACAAGTAAGACTGCGCATAGCGGTTCAATCTGTGTTCTGGTTGGAGAGTTGGACAGAGAAAGGATGGGACTTTGTAGAAAGATGTGTCGCACAAGCCCTTTTCATTGAAAGAGGTATGCGACGAGAAAGTTCAGAAGTGCAGTGTCCAATGTAAGAGCGACAATACAGTGAGAGTGATGCAACAATTTTACGGACATAAAAGAGATTGAGGAGAGTTAGAAAGAGCAAAAGAGTTGATAAATCGAAAACCCTTGACACCACCTTTTCGAGGTGTAAAAAGTGGAACCACCCCAAATTTGTGAGGAGTACACCATACAGGGGCGAACAACTTCCCAATAAAGAGAAAGAAGCAGTGGTGGAGCAAAAAATTACGAAGGCGCCTCAGAACACCCAACCTCTTAGTAACTTGTTTAGGAAGTGAAGTAATGTAATCCTTCCAAGAAAGATCTCGAGAAAAATAAACACCAATAATATTGAGGACATATAAGTTTGAGTCGAGTGTTTTCGAAGATATCTTAGTTGTTGTGGAAGGTTGTATCAAGTAGGGAGATGAAGAAATTGAGTTTCTGAGCCATTAAATACGGTCATTTTTTCATTGCCCCAATTTGAACTAAGAGAAAGATCAGAAGTCAGTAGCTCCAAGTCCACCATTCTTGCGTCAATTAACTGTTGCAGGGAGAGGAGTCTTTCAAACTGAAAGGAGTAATGAAGGATGAAGTCATCAGCATAGGAGTGAATAGGTGATGAAGCAATAGAGAGGTC
>SEYY01007916.1:112500-117500 GCA_009176605.1 Armadillidium nasatum
TTAAAATATTTATTTTTTATGTACTTTAATTGCTAAGTACTAAAAAAAAATCACGTTAAAAATTTAAAAAAAAAAAAAATTAACTAGAGTTTTCGGAGTAAAAAAAAAATCTCATCAGGCCTTATTAGTACTTATACTTTTTTATTCAAGTAATCCAAATAAGAAAACATGAAGGTCTATTTCTGAGACAGATCGTAGGCTATCGAAACAAGAGTAGGCCTATCCAATAAATATTATATTTAATATTTACAAATTTGCTAGAGTTTTCTGAGAAAAAAAATTCTCATCAGGCCTTATATATTCTTGTTCAGGTATTTAAGAAAGTAGACACGAAGGTCAATTTCTGAATAAAGTACCAAAGGTATTCATTTAAATTATATAAATTTGCAAAAGTTTTCGGTGAGAAAACAGTTCTCATCAGGTCTTATATATATTTTTAATTATATTTAAAATTTAAAAAGTCGCAAGAGTTTTCGGCAAGAAAAGTTCTCATCAGGTCTTGTATACTTTTGTTCAGATATTTAAGTAAGTAGAGACGAAGGTCTATTTCTGAATGAAGTAACAGTGTTCAATAAATCATCATTTAAAATTTACAAATTGGCAAGAGTTTCCGGAATAAAAAAAATTTCTCATCAGGCCTTATATATTTTTAAATCTCAAGTAATCCGAGTAAGTAGGCTGGAATGTCTATTTCAGAGTCTAACTGTATATACTGTAAGTAGGGTATCCTGTTTTCCTGTCTCATTTATTGAGGGTAGTATGAAAAGGGGAGGGAAGACCTGGGTGAAAAGAGACAGCTGCTACTACTGTTTTTCCATTCATGTGGAGAGGTATTCCTGCTTTTATTGCTAATAATAAACTAATCTTAAACACCGTTTAAAAAAAATTGATTCTTTAAAACTCTAATGAAAAATAATAGTAGTCTAATAATAATAATAATAATAATAATAATAATAATAATAATAATAATAATAATAATAATCAGAAATAATAATAGTATAATAATAATAATAATAATAATAATAATAATAATAATAATAATAATAATAATAATAATAATAATAATAATAATAATAATAATAATAATAATAATAATAATAATAATAATAATAATAATAATAATAATAATAATAATAATAATAATAATAATAATAATAATAATAATAATAATAATAATAATAATAATAATAATAAAATAATAATAATAATAAAAATAGAAATGATATACTAATAATACTAATACAATACTACTACTACTACTAAATAATAATAATAATAATAATAGTAATAATAATAATATTTTATTTTTCATTAATATTCTTTCAGAAACAAACGAATATAAACATATATAATAGCAAACACAAACTAATTCACAAACAAAAATTAGAAGCACGTAAAATTTTGTCTATTTCTATATACAATTTAAAAATAAAAATAATAATAGTTAGAAAAAAATTATACAATTCCTATCACAAAAATGTCCCAACGGGTTGTTGGCGCAAATTTACCAACGATTTTTTTATTTTTTTTTAATTGGAAAATAAATCGGTGAAGCTACTTTATTATGTATAATATGTCTTTTCAGCTCTGGAAATTTTATTGTGACATTTATGAGATTTGACATTTTTTTTTTTCTATTGGTCATATATATTATAGATTATATTCTTCTTGTATAGATCAAATATCAGATTAACGAACAGTAAAATACCTGAAATGTGGATCTTATATATACAAAATGCGAAATATATTATTATAATTATTATTATTATTATTATTATTATTATTATTATTATTATTATTATTATTATTATTATTATTATTATTATTATTATTATTAATTCTACTATTATAATTTCTATTATTATTATTATTATTATTATTATTATTATTATTATTATTATTATTATTATTATTAATTCTACTATTATAATTTTATTATATTATTGCTATTATTATCATATAGGCTATACAATGTAAAAGTCCCAACAAAAGATAGGACAATTGTAATTTTTGAAATTTGTGTTATTTGTCCGAAACACTGGGACAGTTTTTGCTGTCAATTTCTTACACTCCCAAAAATGTCTCAACGGATCGTTGGGACAATGACAAATGTCACAACAAAACTTTTAACGTCGTAAAGACATAGTATTCATTTGAAAGAAGCCTGATACGTTATGTGAGTTTCTGGCATTTCTGCGCCAGATGTTTTATAAATAAATATAAATAAAAAATAAAAATAAAAAATAAATAAAAATAAAAAACTATGATCGTAAATAAGGATTATTTTTGGAGTAGAGTTGATTAATACAGACACGCACGCACGCACGAATGCACATACACACACACACACACATATATATATATATATATATATATATATATATATATATATATATATATATATATATATATATATATATATATATATATATATATATATATATATATATATTATATATATGGCCAGACTTCAGTTTGAGCCAGCTACATATTTAAAAAACTACTGAACGTACGTAAAAAAGGATTATATTTTTAGAATCCTTGTTGAATTTCAGGTAGGAAACATTGGGAAATAAAAAAAAATTCTTATAATAATAAAGTTTATATAAGTAAAGTTTACTTTTTTATAAAGGTGGAAAGAATCGTACGTCTGGCAATGTCATATTTTTTAAAATAAATTTGAATAACTAAAATTTCACTAATGACTAACAAAATTATTTATATGGTGTAATACATCAGTTAGGCCTGTATACGGTGGCCATCTTCGGTCGTTCAGGTTACATAAAGTCGAATTAGGTTTGTTAAGTTCATAACTTATCGTACACAATCATGTTTTTTTTTTTTTTTAATTTATTTGCAAATATTTTACATTTTTCCTACCTGAAATTCGACAAGGATTCTAAAAATATAATCCTTTTTTACGTACGTTCAATAGTTTCTTAAATATGTAGCTGGATCAAACTGAAGTCTGACCTATATATATATATATATATATATATATATATATATATATATATATATATATATATATATATATATATATATATATATATATATATATATATATATATATATATATATATATATATATATATATATATATAGTAAAAGTTAAATTAAATCATAATTTCCCAATCTTATTTGGTTCATGGCTGCACTGCAAAAATTGTCCTAACGAATCGTTGGGACAAGTGACAATAATGTCACAGTAAAATTTTCAATAGAGAAAAGACATTAAGCATAAGAAAGTCGCTTCATCGATTTATTTTCTAATAAGGAAATAACTAAAAAAAAAAAAAATTGTTGTGACATATTTGCTACGTTTCCCAACGATTCGTTAGGACATTTTTTGCAGTGTGCTTTCCTAAACCTTTTTAACAATACTCTTCTAAAATTATCAGCCTTCTTTCATTAATAAAGTATTTTTTTCATTAGGTATTAATTAATTTAATTAATTAATTAATTAATTTAATTAATTAATTAATTTTTAAATACCAAAATATTTGTATAGCAGTATATAAAAACAATATATTATTTTTATTATTTACAAAGAAAATTTTGGACGCCGAAAAGACATATTACTTTTCAAAAAGTGGTTTCACCAATTTAGTTTATTCATTTATTTATTTTTTAGTTTTTATTTATTTATTTTTTAATAAGAAAATAAATTAAAATTTTTTCATTATTTTTTCGTTAGGATTTTTATCTCAATGACGTAGAACAAGCAATAAGAATTTACTATAAATCACCTTTACTTCTTTTTTTATTTGTAATTAAAAAGAAAATATCCATAGACAAAATAATATAATATTTGTTTTTTTTTTTTTTTTTTTTTTTTTTTTGCTTTTCTTTTTATTCTGTCTTAGGCTTGTGGTTAATTAAACTTTGTAAGATTTTCTGTACTTGATTGTAAATTCATTTCTTTGCAAAGATGGTTCAGAGTTACAATACAAAAATTGTAATAACGAATCGTTGGGACAAGTGTCAAAAATGTTCCAGTAAAATTTTCAATAGGGAAAAGACATGTTAAGCATAAGAAAGTCGCTTCACCGATTTATTTTCTAATAAGAAAATAAATGGAAATATTTGTTGTGATAGTTTTGTCACTTGTCCCAACTATTCGTTAGGACAATTTTTGCAGTGTAATTACAGTAGGTAATTAATTCGTTAATATTAGATTTAACTGGTAAAGAAATGATTAAAAAGTTCTACCATAATTTTACTTTCTCCAAGATCAGTGGAAAATGTAACAGTTAAAAGGCACTGCCAAAATGTTCATACACTGCAAAAATTGTCCTAACGAATCGTTGGGACAAGTGACAAAAATGTCAACAAATTTTTTCAGTTAATTTTTTATCAGAAAATAAAACTGTAAAGCG
The DNA here is from genome assembly GCA_009176605.1 of Armadillidium nasatum. NCBI lineage: Eukaryota > Metazoa > Arthropoda > Malacostraca > Isopoda > Armadillidiidae > Armadillidium > Armadillidium nasatum. The sequence goes on from SEYY01007916.1 coordinate 116,880, forward strand.
ACTGTTGGAACAAATAATATAAATGTCACAAAAATATTAACATAGAAAAGACATATTACTATTAAAAAAGTTGCTCCACCAATTTATTTTCCAATATGGAAATAATTCAAAATATTCGTTAGAATATTTTTTTTTTTCAACGATTCGTTCTTATTAGAAAATTAATTTTGGTGAAGCTACTTTTCTTGTAAAAAAAAAGTTTTTTTCCAATTTAGGAAAAAAAATTTTTTCCTAAGACTCAAATTGCAATTTTTCTTCACTTTTTTTTTATTATTATTATTTTTTTTTTTTATGAATTCTGAAATATGAAATTAAAATAAAAAAAAAAATAAAAAAAATAAAATCATTTATTTGGCAGGTATTTGAAGTAAATCTTATTATACTCTTATCTGTTAAGAAGTTTTAAGTATTGATAAATAATATACTCACAAAATATATTGTACGCTAATACCATAACGTAGCCATTTCCTATATACCAGCAAGGATGGCTTTCCACTGCACATACAAGCAAACACACTTACACATACACACGCACGCACAAATATATATATATATATATATATATATATATATATATATATATATATATATATATATATATATATATATATATATATATAT
>SEYY01007916.1:135000-142500 GCA_009176605.1 Armadillidium nasatum
ATATATATATATATATATATATAATATATTATATATATATATATATATATATATATATATATAATATATATATATATATATATATATATATATATATATATATATATATATATATATATTATATATATATATATATATATATATATATATATATATATATATATATATATATATATTATATAATATATATATATATATATATATATATATATATATATATATATATATATATATATATATATATATATATATATATATATATATATAATATAGATATTAAGTTTTTAAAATAGTAAAATTTTTTTTATTTTATTAATCTTTTGGTGGAATTTATTTATCAAAACTCTATTAAGGAATTTAATAATTACTCATTTATAAAATTTATTTAAATAATTATGGAATTCATTTATTAAATTCCGTTATATAATTTATTTAATTATATTGCATAATTGATCTATTAAACTCTGTTATGGAATTTAATTAAACTCTAATAAATAAATTTATATTTTAATAAACTCTGTTATCGAATTTTATTGAACTCTATATTGGAAATTATGAAACTCTATTTTGAAATGGATTAACTAAACTCTAATTTGGAATTTATTTCTTAAATAGCATTAGAGAAGTTATTTATTAAACTCTATTATAAGTTTACTTATTAATGTTTAAATTTAATTTATTTTTTTAACCAATTATTAAATTTATTTTAAACTATAATTTATCTAATAAACGTTATTATGGAATTTAAAAATGTTAAACTCTATTACAGAATTTATTTACCAAACTTTTTTTTTATATAATTCATTTATTAAACTCTATTAGAGAGTTTGTTAATAAAATTTAATTTTAAAAACTATTATGGAATTTATATATTAAACTTTTATTTTTATTATTCATTAAACTCTATTAAATATTTCAAAAATTAGTTAAACTTCTCTATTTAATTAATCTATAAAATTCGAAATTTATTTATTAAACTCTATTATTGAAATTTGTTTATTTTTTTTTAGCTATTTATTAATATCTTTATTTATCAAACTAAAGAATTTATTTATTAATTTTTTAATAAAATTTTTTTTATTTATTTATTTATTATTTTTAAATTTCAATTAGGATATTTTTAATTGAGCTATTACAAAATTTATTTATTAAACTCCATTACTTAATTTAGTTTTTAAACTTTATAAATTTTATTAAATTCTGTGATGAAATTTATTTATAAACTTTGTAATGAAATTTATTCATTAAACTTTGTTATGAAATTTATTTCTATTAAACTATGTTATGGAATTTATTTACTAAACTATGTCATGGAATTTATTTACTAATCTTTGTTATAGAAATTAATTATCTATTAAACTATGTTATGGAATTTATTTACTAAACTATGTCATGGAATTTATTTACTAATCTTTGTTATAGAAATTAATTATCTATTAAACTATGTTATGGAATTTATTTACTAAACTATGTCATGGAATTTATTTACTAATCTTTGTTATAGAAATTAATTATCTATTAAACTATGTTATGGAATTTATTTACTAAACTATGTCATGGAATTTATTTACTAATCTTTGTTATAGAAATTAATTATCTATTAAACTATGTTATGGAATTTATTTACTAAACTATGTCATGGAATTTATTTACTAATCTTTGTTATTAAAACTGTTATGGAATTTATTACTAACTCTATAAACTATTTGTTAAACTCAGTTATGGAAATTCTTGAAAAAAATTTAGTAAAACAGAAATGACTGGAAAGAATTCAATAGCACAAATATGACTGGAAAGAATTCAGTACCACAGAAATGGCTGGAAAGAATTTGATACCATAATGACTAACCTTAAATACACAAATCCTTGATAAAGTTACTCCATTCGTGTTGCAAAGGCTCCATAAAGTAAGTACCCTATGAATAGAGAGCTCCCTCAATCGGTGCAGCAGCATCTGTTGAAGTTACAGAAAGAGAAAATATAGTACAATATTAAGAGAAAAAAAAATCTGTTAATTAGAGTTTAGTCTTGAATCTACGCTATCCAATAATAGAAAATGAAAACTGAGAACCTCCTCAAATTTCGAACCATAACTCTTTACAAAGATTGATAAATCCTATATGCATAATTGTAGTACCTGCGAGAAAAGGAACAAAGGACTCTTAGCCTGAAGAAAAAAAACAAAGTATTTAAAGACGCCTTACAATCTCTATGATTTGAAGTGTCAAGGTTAATTAGATGTTTATCTTGAAACCAGCGATGATTATTATGCAACTAGTGGAGACGAAAGAGCAATAGAGGGAAAGAAAAGTTGGAAGGTGGTTTATTTTCGAATTAAAAATGAAGAAATAGAGCTCGTGTAAGAACTCGAATTTAATAAGATTAAAAAGACACCACCAAGAGAACTTATTTAAGTGAACTAAAATAGGAGCAAGAAGTAGATATGAAGATCTACTCTAGATGCAAAACGGAGTAGTTTAAGAATATAAAAGAATGAAAAGTTAGAAGTGAAGATGAGAGGCTAGTTAATAAACAGTAGACATTATGTGGGAGTTTTACATAACCTGGAAGAACACCTCTACTAACAGGGATGGAAAAAGAGGGCACCTCAACAACAGGTCTGGAACAATTTGACATAAATTCAAAGAGAAGAAGAAATCAAAGAGGTAAGAAGCTTTGAAAGCTGTGATGCATTGCATGCCAGTTTTCATACAAAAGTCTTATCAAAGTTAACACATAACAACCCCGATAATCTCTAAATTTATGGTTGAAAGATATAATGATGACTGGAGGAAATGAGATTTGATTTCACTTTAATTTATAATGCGAAATATAAAATCGCAATGTATGTATTTACACCATAGAGAAATATACATGCAAGCAACAAGTTACAGGATGATAGTTTGATGGCTTAGAAATGTTATCCTTCTTCGAGATCATATGAACATAAGGACATAATTTAAGTTTAAAGAAGCTATTGATGAAATCGGTTAATATTATAGCAAAAGAATAGAGTTGAAAAACAACTCAAAGCAACTCAGAGCAACTCAGAACAACTCAAAGCAACTCAGAACAAATCAGAACAACTCAGAAGTACAATTCTTCAAAATGCGGGAGGAAGACCATATATTATATATATATATATATATATATATATATATATATATATATATATATATATATATATATATATATATATATATAATATATATATATATATATATATATATATATATATATATATATATATATATATACAAATGATTTGTGTCGAGATAAAGACGGCAAAAAGCGTTTAGCACAGTAATATTAAGTCATCGTTTAAAAAGGTAGAATTAAATCGTTACTAAATAATCAGCCATTGTCTCATTAAGCGAACCCTCCCCCACTAACCCCCCTCACCACCTCCCACTCAGATATCCCTCAAAGTCTTCTCCATAACCCTTCCCCCACTACCACCTTTAATATCTCTTTTTTTTTATCAATAACAATGGGGTTTCTTTTCTCCCCCATCACTACCCTACCTCCCTCCTTTCCATTTGCAAGGTCTTGTTGTTTCTACGGTCTTTCATCTACCTCCAAATCTTCTCCCGCATTCATAATTTCTCCCTCCCCCTCCTCTCCCACTCCTATCCCCTCCCCTACCTCTCTCCTCCTACAGCTTCCTCTCCTCTACAATCTTTTCTTTTTTTTTTATGAAGACGTGAACTACTCATCTGGTATTTAAAAAAATAAAATAAATAATAAATATATATTATATATATATATATATATATATATATATATATATATATATATATATATATATATATATATATATATAATATATATATATATATATATATATATATATATATATATTATATATATATATTATATATATATATATATATATATATATATATATATATATATATATATTATATATATATATATATATATATATATATATATATATATATATATATATATATATATATATATATATATATATATATATATATATATATATATATATATATATATATATATATATATATATATATATATATATATATAATATATAATATATATATATATATATATATATATATATATATATATATATATATATATATATATATATATATATATATATATATATATATATATATATATATATATATATATATAATATATATATATATATTATATATATATATATATATATATATATATATATATTAATATATATATATATAGTATATATATAATCAAAGCATCTGAAATGTTTAAACTATAAGAAGTTGGGAAATTGAAAAAGGAAGTGTGTTCCAGTCTTTACGACATCTAAAAAATTGTCCTAACGAATCGTTGGGACAAGTGGCTAAAATGTCAAAACAAATTTTTTTTTTATTTTCTTATTAGAAAATAAATCGGTGAAGCTACTTTCTTATGCTTAACATGTCTTTTCTCTATTGAAAATTTTACTGTGACATTTTTGCCACTTGTCCCAACGATTCGTTAGGACAATTTTTTTTTCAGTGCTGTAATGTTCATATAAGAATAAACATAGTAGTTAATTCTAGGATTTGAAACTGGAACAGAGGTAGAATGTGACTGTGTAGATTGATGGGTCTACCTCTACTCTATTCTACCTCGTAAGAGGGGTGATATGTGATTATAGAGTTGAGAACAGTATGTGTTAATTGTAATGACGATAATATATATATTATAAAGTGATTCAGTCTTTCGAATCACTGCAAAAATTGTCCTAACGAATCGTTGGGACAAGGGGCGAAAATGTCACAGTAAAATTTTCAATGAAAAAATTTATTGTGACATTTTTTTCCACTTGTCCCAACGATTCGTTAGGACAATTGTCGCAGTATACTGACAATAAGAGATAAGATTTCTGAAACTGAGAAGTTTCTAAATATTCTTGTCATAGAGAGATTAGAAACTTTGGAACAAATAAAATTAAAGCGAAAGAACGCTAGTAGAGGTAATGCCAAATTTTTTTTATAGCAGACACTCAATTTCCAATATCTGGCTCCGGCAAACTCCGCTTTAAATTTGCACTGCTTAAGTCTATCATATCAAAATCATAATCTCTTGCTTGGGATCAGCTTCCGATCCCATTTACTGTATTATAAAAAAAAAAATTATTTGGATTCTGTTCTGCTTTCGACCCCACCCAGAAAATTTAATTGGCTCCGGCTTCAGCTCCGATATCACCTAAAACATCATTGAGATTCTGCTGCCCTGATCAGAGGATTCAGAGGGATTTCTCTACTTCGTCTTGAGTTGAATAACCACATACTTCTAGTAGAATGGGAAGATCAAAGTAGAAAGAAAGAGACGAAATAATTTGAAAAGTCAGAGGGCCTTCTTAATATTCGGAGAGATGGAGAACAGAAATAACAATGTATAATATAATAATAATAATAATAATAATAATAATAATAATAATAATAATAATAATAATAATAATAACAGAAATAAAAACAATGTTAGGTATAAATAAGTTGAAGAGGGATGGAATAGGATTTACAGCTCCGTAATCGTCTAAAGTAGAAGTAGAGGTAAAACTTTGAGGAAAAAGTTTAGTTTTAGTAGAAGGTAAAGTAGGAGTTGTGAGGTCGGAAGATACCAGAGGAGGGAAAGGGGCAAGAAGTAAGTTATAGTTAAATTTGTTTTGTAAAAAGAAGGTTATGAAGAGGAACTAGAAAGAGGAAAAAAATATGGAATGAGAACCTTCATGCCTAAGACAATATCAACCTTGGAAGGAACTATTACCACCGAAGAAGTAACCACTCGAATTGATATCATAGAAGCACTAGAGCAAGTTCGACCAATTAGCCGCACCAAAGTGCGTAAAACGATTCTCCCTGGTAGGTGGGGATCATTTTTTGCAGAAGAGTTTAACAAAATAAGGAGAAGAACTGAAAGCTAAAAAAAAGGTCAGATATGTTAGGTTCATCTCCAAAAGTGTCAGGGGTACAGGTTGGAAGCTACACCAACTACTTGAGGCTTTAACCCTAAAGAGGAAATGGTAAACAAATTTACCGGCTGTAGCTTGAAAAATTCTAGAGGCAAGTTATTTTCATTGATAGACCTTGATATCACCAAGCATGGCGTCTTCAGGAAAAGTATCAGACAAGAAGATGTTCTCTATTTTAGAGTTTAAGTAATCGAAGAAATCAACATAGTCAGTAGAGTTAGAAGTCAAATAGAATGAACGGACAAATTTGTCCTGAGCCATAAGGAAAGAAATTCTGAAGACTCCAAATTGGAGTCACGAGAACAAGATATACAAACTAATGTCAGACTAAAGAACTAATAATATACTAATAATAATAATAATAATAATAATAATAATAATAATAATAATAATAATAATAATAATAATAATAATAATAATAATAATAATAATAATAATAATAATAATAATAATAATAATAATAATAATAATAATAATAATAATAATAATAATAATAATAATAATAATAAATAATAATAATAATATAATAATAATAATAATAATAATAATAATAATAATAATAATAATAATAATAATAATAATAATAATAATAATAATAAAAGAAAATGTTAAATAAAAAAAAAAAGCAAAACAATTAATATAATATAATAATAATAATAATAATAATATAAATAATAATAATAATTAAAATAATAATTAACAATTCATAATGATATGTTAATATTATTATTATTATTTTCAATAGTATCATTATATTATTATTATTATTATTATTATTATTATTATTATTATTATTATTATTATTATTATTATTATTATTATTATTATTATTATTAGATAATAGTATTAGTAGTAGTAAATTTTAGTTCATAAAATTATTAGTGAGGCAGCAACCCCAGAGATTAAGCATTGGTTTTAATGAGGCAATAAAAACATTATTAAAAACCATTTAAGTGGATCTGGTTTGCCTTTTTAATTAAGACTATTTGATTACGTAGGTAAAGTTGGGGTATGTAGTTTCATTCCCAAGGTATTTGCTTTGGCTTTAAAAATTTATAATAATAATAATAATAATAATAATAATAATAATAATAATAATAATAATAATAATAATCAATAATAAATAAAAATGATAATAATTATAATAATAATGATAATAATAATAATAATAATAATAATAATAATAATAATAATAATAATAATAATAATAATAATAATAATAATAATAATAATGATAATAATAATAATAATAATAATAATAATAATAATAATAATAATAATAATAATAATAATATAATAATAATAATAATAAAAATAATGATAATAATAATAATAATAATAATAATAATAATAATAGTAGCAATAATACTACTTCTAGTATTAGTAATAGCAGTAGTAGTAATTAATAGCAACAATAATAGCCAAAAAAATTCCTTTCTAATTTTTAATATATATTTTAGTTAATTATTAATACTACAAAATTATTCTGTTTTCTAACAACATATTTGAATCTCTCA
>SEYY01007916.1:157500-160000 GCA_009176605.1 Armadillidium nasatum
TTTTTTATTTTTTTTTTTTTTTTTTTTTTTTTTTTTTTTTTTTTTTTTTTTTTTTTTTTTTTTTTTTTTTTTTTTTTTTTTTTTTTTTTTTTTTTTTTAATTATTATTAATTGCTAGTGAAATAATTTTTCCCCCATAATTTAATTGCTTGATAATATGAATTTTGAATACATATTGAATACATTGATAATATGTAATTTTGAAAATTAGTATAATTTTTTGATAATTTTTTATTAAGTATCATTTTTTAATAATTTAATATAATAATTAATATTATATATTAAAAATTTTTTTTGTTTTTTTTTGTTTTCTGTGAATTTAACTTAGCACTTTCTAGGGCTTCAACTAGCAGTTACTGGTACCTAAATATAGTACTCTCTAGTACTTTAATTTAGTACTTTCTAGGGTTTCAACTAGTATTTTCTAGTACTTTTTAGTACTTTAATTTGGTACTTTCTTGGATGTCAACTAGTATTTTCTAGTACTTTTTAGTACTTTAATTAGGTACTTTCTAGGGTTTCAACTAGTATTTTCTAGTACCAAAATCTAGTACTTTCAGTACTTTTATTAGGTACTTTCTATGGTTTAATTAGTTCTTCCTAGTATTTTCTGTACTTGAATCTAGTATATAAATGAAGATAATTAATCTAGTACTTCTAAAATGTCAATCTAGTACTTTGAAGAACTTCAAACTAGTACCTCAGTCTAATATTTACTTGTACTAAAATCTTGTATTTTTGATTTAATTAAATCAAAATTATTATTATTATTATTATTATTTTTATCGTTAATCTTGCACACTTTAGTACTTCAATAAAAAATTTTTAGTAATTTTCTCAGTACTTTCTAGTATTTTAATATCGTACTTTTACTAGTACTGTAATAAAGTATTTTATAGTGCCTAACTAGAAGATCGACAAGGGGTTTCGTAGTACTTTAACCTCATACGTTTTAGTACTTTAGTCTCGTACTTTTTAATACTTCAATCTAGTTCTTAAAGTTCTTCTATTAGGTACTTATTTGTACTTCAATCACGCGTTTTCTAATACTTCCATTTAGTATTGGCTTGTGCTGTAATGTCGCAACTTCAAGTTCTTTGATCTTGCAATACTCTAGTAGTTCAATCTTGTACTTTGCAGTATTTCAGTCCTTTACTTTGCAGTATTTCAATCTTGTATTTTCTAGTACTTCAATCTTTTACTTTGCAGTATTTCAATCTTCTACTTTCTAGTACTTCAATCTTGTACTTTCTAGTAATTTTTAGTACTTCAACCTCGTACTTTCTAGTAATTTTATTTGGCTATTTCTAATACTTTAATCCCGTACTTTTAATTAGTTTACTCTTGTACTTTCTTCTACTTCAATCAATCTAGTACTTTTTCTATTAATTGTTGTTAGCTTTATAATGTTATTAGTTTTTTCTTGTTTTTCTATTTAAGCTTATTTAATGTTATTTTTCTCCCTATCTCTCTCTCTCTATCTATCTTTCTATCTATCTATCTATCTATCTATCTATCTATCTATCTATCTATCTATCTATCTATCTATCTATCTATCTATCTATCTATCTATCTATGTTTCAGTACTTTTTTTTTTCCTTTTTCCTTTGTTATTTCTTCCCTTCCCCCTTGCATCGTCTACTTCCTTATCTCTTCTCTGTGTCTCCTATTTCCCCTTCCCCTCTCTCTCTATCTCCTTCGCTATCTCCCCCATGCGCTTATCTCTTGGGGTAGATTTATCATCATTCACACCCAATTTCTCTTCGCGATTTCCTTCTCTTCCGAAGAAAACGACTTCATTTACTGATAGTGTCTTCGTGTGGCCAGAGCCATTTTCAAAGGGGTCACTTCAATTATTCTTTGGGGTGCCTTGGTGGGAGTGCCAGGGGGGAAAGGTGCCTATTGAGCTAATGGGTTAGAATGGGGGTAATTGAAGTTTTGAGTCTCAAGCAAGGGATAAGAAGAGAGTGGTTTATAAATCCAACATAAATATTACTACAAATTTATATATATATATATATATATATATATATATATATATATATATATATATATATATATATATATATATATATATATATATATATATATATATATATATATATATATATATATATATATATATATATATATATATATATATATATATATGGATAAAAAAAATTAGTAATATTGACAAAATACCCTTTAGTAAATAATAATAATAATAATAATATATATAATTACACAAATAAATTATTTTTAAAATAAATAATATTTATTGACATTTAAATAAATAAATAAATAAATAAACTATCAATCGTACATCATTTTCTTTCGTATATTACACAAAAATAAATACTTTCTCAAACTCTTTATTTACACAAACATTAAATAAAGGAATGTTTACACGCTCGTAACACCTTCCTTGAGAGGTACTTTTAAAAGGAATCTCTTAATAAACTCTAAACAGATAATCTTTAATCTCTAAATCTCTTTGCTTTGACGTTTCTTAATGGAGA
>SEYY01007916.1:172500-180000 GCA_009176605.1 Armadillidium nasatum
ATTTAATAAACAGTTAAGAGCCTTTTTAATAAGCTCGAAGGGCTAGCCCTATATAATAAGCATAAAATAAAATATAAAAAAGTTTCGATTTTATTTCTGGTTAAAAAAAAAAAAAAAAAAATATTATATTTGTATTTTTATAATCAGCAAAAGAAATTAGGTCTAACGGTACTTAATCCTATTCCTAAAATGGAATTTTTTTTTTGGTAAATTGAATTTAATTTACCTTAATTATATTTAATTAATTTTATATATATATATATATATATATATATATATATATATATATATATATATATATATATATATATATATATATATATATATATATATATATATATATATATATATATATATATATATATATATATATATATATATATATATATATATTAACTCTTCGGAATTTTGGTGAATATTTCACTGTCGCGCTGGACATATCGAAAGCTTTCGATAGAGTCTGGCACAAAGGTTTAATTTCCAAACTTCCATCTTTCGAAACCTATCCATCTCTCTGATTTCCTTTCCGGTCGGTTCATATCAGCTTATATTAATTAACGGCCACCGTTCATCCTTTAAATCTATTAATAGTGATCCTCAGAGATATGTTCTATCTCAAATTATTTTTGTTATCCATTATTGACCTTCTCTCTGTTACTTCATCTCCTATCCACTCCTATGCCGATAGCTCCACCCTTCATTACTCTTTTCAGTTTTCCCAACAGCAGTTAAAAAAAAATAGGTGCAGAGAGGGTGTCCTTGGGGAAACTAACCTTTGATCTTTCTCGTACTTCAAATTGGAGCAGAGAAAACATGGTCGTTTTCAATGCCTCAGAAACTCGAATTGCTACTTCTCTCTACTGGACACAACCTTTCATACAACTATATCTTTTTCAAAAACATACAACTGAAACCTTCGACTGTCCTTACTATTCTTGTTTTTTTCTCTCGATCTTTCCTGGAAAGATCCCATTACTTCTCTTTCTAAACAAGCTTCTAAGAGGTTGGGAGCTCGAATACGCCTTCAGAATTTCTTCATGCCACCCCAGTTGCTTTCTCTTTATAGAGATGTTGTTGGAACCTATGGAGTACGTCTCACACATCTGGGATGATTCCATTTCTACAGCACTCCTTGAATAGGAGGAGTTTAGGACATTTCGTCTTATCAGTTCTTTCACTCTCACTAATTCTCTGCAGTCTCTTCCTGCCCCTCGAATCGTGGCATCATTCTCTCTATACTATCGCACTTACGACGGATATTGACTTTTCAGAACTCTCCCATTCTGTACACCCTTCACTGAGGAGGTCTCGTCCTACAAGCCATTCTACACAGTTTCATCCTTCTTCTGTCCAACTCTCTGACCTCAGACTTTACCGCTATGCTCAATCTTACATGTACTCTACTGGTTAAGTCTGGAACACACTCCTTTTATCAATTTTTCTAACTTCCTTTAACTTGCACACCTTCACACTCCGTGTATCAGGACATATCGGCCTTTAATTAGACTTTGATTTTGATATTCCGCTAACTCTGGTGAAAATTGCTGGAATCTGGCCTTTGCACAGATATATAGGATATATATATATATATATATATATATATATATATATATATATATATATATATATATATATATATATATATATATATATATATATATATATATATATATATATATATATATATATTATATATATATATAACAGGTTTCAAAATTATTTATCTGAGCAACCTTATAAGGTTCGAATACCAATAAATTTATTTTTCACAACCACCCTCTCTCTCTCTCTCTCTCTCTCGCTCACTCACACTCTCTCTCTCTCTCGCTCTCTCTCTCTCTCTATCTATCTATCTATCTATCTATCTATCTATCTATCTATCTATCTATCTCACACACACACACACACACACTCACTCTTTTTCTCTCTCTCGATATCTTTTCCTTTTTGACCCTCTCTCTCTCTCTCTCTCTCTCTCTCTCTCTCTCTCTCTCTCTCTCTCTCTCTCTCTCTCTCTCTCTCACGCTCAATCTTTTTCCTTTCTCTCTTTCTTGCTCTCTCTCTCTATATATTTCTCTCTCTGTCTTACTCTTTCTCTCTGCTTTTTTTCTTATGAAATAATTTTTAACAATGAATTTTTCTCTAATTAAAAGTTGTTTTCTATTATAATATTACAAATAAATTAATAACCATAATATATATATATATATATATATATATAATATATATATATATATATATATAATATATATATATATATATATATATATATATATATATATATATATATATAATATATATATATATATATATATATATATATATATATATATATATATATATATATATATATATATATATATATATTTATATATATATATAGTTTTTTTCTCTCTATGCCTCAATACTAGTACTTTCCCTCAGTGTTGGAAACGCGCATAGTTCAACCTATTCCAATGAAAGGTGGCAGCTCTGATCCTTCTAACTATCGCCCTATAGCTCTCACTTGTATTCTGTCTAAGATCTTTGGAACCATTCTCAGCTCTCATTTCTTGGATCATCTGGGATCCCATTCCCTTCTTTCTGATCATCAGTATGACTTTCGGCGTTCGAGGTCTACCTGTGATATACTTCCCTGTCTCACAGATTTATGGTCTTCTGCTCTTTGGGACCATTGGGAGACTTGCGTGGTGGCGCTTGACACGGGTATGGCATGCGTCACTGCTTTCCAAGGTCCTTTAGGTTTCCTACTTCTCTTTGCTTACTTATGTCTAGCTTTCTTTCTAATCGTTTCATTTCGACTGTTGTTGATGGGGAGACTTCTTCTTCATTTCCTGTCAATAGTGGTGTTAGGCAGGGTTCTGTCTTGTCTCTTACTCTATTCTTACTTTTCATTGATGATCTTCTCAGCTGTTCATCTAATCATATCCATTCATATGCCGATTACTCAACCCTCCATTCTTCTACTCATTTCAAATCTGCTCCTTCCTTTGCATCTAGAGTTGCTTCTCGTCTTCATCTTTCCGATTCCATTCTTGCAGATCTGGATAGAATTTCCCAGTGGGGTCGTCTCAACCTTGTGAAATTCAACTCTTTAAAAACTCAACTTCTAGAAATCTCCCTCTCAAAGACACCTCCTAACTTTTCTATTTCTTTCGATGGTTCTCCCGTCTCTCCTGTTGACAATATAAACATCCTTGGCTTTCACATAAACAAAAAAATGTCTTGGAAACCTCATATCACAATGGTTGCTAGGGCGGCTTCAAAGAAGCTGGGAGTTCTGTTTAGACTGCGAGAATTTTTTTCTCCCTCACTGTTACCCCAATTATAAAAGGGTCTCATCCGCCTATGTATGGAGTACTACTCTCATATCTGGGTTGGCTCAGGTTTCACCCGTCTTTTGGATAAGTTTGAGACAAAGGCTAAAAGACTTATAAACTGTTCCGCTCTTTCTAATTCTCTTGACTCTTTATCTTTGCGACGTGACGTTGGTGCCTTGTCTCTTTTCTCTAGATACTACAGCGGCAAATGCTTGAGGGAACTATCCACCCGTATACCTCCACATTTACGGTGTCCTCGTAGCACAATGGGGGCATGTCTGCGCATCAATTTTACGTGAACATAAGCAACTCTAGGCTTGTCCGCTGTGGTGCCTCCTTCTTTCCTGCCACCTCTGTTTTGTGGAACTCTCTCCCATCTTCTGTTTTCTTCCGAATTTAATCTCAATTTCTTTAAATCCAGCGTCTGCGCTCACATAAGAAATTTGCGTAAGGTGAGACCGGACTTTATTTTTATTCTTCTAACACACACACACCCCTTGAATAGGGCTTTGCATTGGAGTGGTGGTCATGTGCAAAAAAAAAAAAAAAAAAAAAAAAAAAAAAAAAAAAAAAAAAACACCATCCGTTCTCTTGTGAACAACCTCACACTCTTTCGTGAGGCTTGTTTTTGCAAGGTTGCAAGCGAACCCTACTTTCTGACCCACTTTTGAGGGTTCAACTCCACGACAGAAGACTGTAGCCCCACCAAGGTATGGGGAGGGTGACGTAGCCTCAGCACCTACAATTTTTCAGCATTTTAAAAGATAACGTTTTGAGGGGAGAACATAATTAGCGTTACAGTGACCACCACTGCTACTTCTACTTCTACTTCTACTTCTACTTCTACTCCTGCTACTATCTATCTATCTATAATATATATATATATATATATATATATATATATATATATATATATATATTATATATTATTATTATATATTATATATATATATATATATATATATATAATATATATAATATATGAGCATTGAGGGAGAGAGAGAGAGAGAGAGAGAGAGAGAGAGAGAGAGAGAGAGAGAGAGAGAGAGAGAGAGAGGAGAGGAAAAACCTAGTTTAATTTTAATTACTTTTACGAACAATAGTCATTAGGTTGAAGCAATTTTTAATAGAGTCCAAGTTGTCAACTGAATAATAATAATAATAATAATAATAATAATAATAATAATAATAATAATAATAATAATATATAATAATAATAATAATAATTAATAATAATAATAATAATAATAATAATAATAATAATAATAATAATAATGAAATAATAATAATAATAATAATAATAATAATAATAATAATAATAATAATATTTTCAATCATCTATTTACTCAATTTGTTTGTAATTTACATTTTCTATTTATCTTTAAACTATTATCTATTACTTTTATCTAATTTTATTTCTTTATCTATTTATTGCTGAACTATTGTTTAATACCTGACTTCTTTATCTATATAGTTATCTATTATATAAAGTTTATTACCATTTATCTATTTCTATTATTTTAATCATTTTCTATTCTACATTGTCCTTATCTATTTATATTAATTTTTTATTTATTTTGTTAACATTTATCTACTTGTTTTATTATATGTTATGCTGCTTACTTTTCTATCACTTTATCTATTATTTATTTGTCATCTTTATCTAGTCACATTATTTATTTATTTTATCTATTTATTTTTCTTTTAACCATTGTCTATTAATTTTTATTACTCATCTTTTTTTATTTTTCTATTGACATCCCCTATCTATTTATCTATTATATATATATTATATAATATTGTTATTTTTATTTATTTATTTTTTTTTTTTTATCACTACAGCTCTTGGGCAGAGCTCTATTCGAGGAGGGGTGTATAATTGCGGGTGAGCTCAGACTCGAGTTTAAAGTAAGAGGAGATTAAATTCAGCAAGAAAAACAGAAGACGGAAGAGAATTTCTCACAATAGAGGTGAGTTGAAAGAAGGAAACCGGTTTTTTTGTTAATTTTTACAAATCACCACCACTCACGGGCAAAGCCCCATTCAAGCCCTATTGTTCAAAGGGTTAATATTACCTATAGAAAAAAAAGAGAAAGGATTAAGCAAATTGAAAAGTACGATACAGTTTACAAGCGTTTCGGTCTTTAACTCGACACTATCCAGAAGACGGATGAAACCAGAGCCACCTCCCACCCCAAATAGGAGAACTGTACAACCCCACAACCCCACAAACCCACAATAGTGGATGAAACCCCTTGAATAGTTAGATCAATTAAGAAGAGAGTTAAAACCCTTGAAATCCCCTTAGCAACAGTTGCGATATATTTGTTTACCCCAAGACCGAGAGTCTATATTATCGACAGGAGGCACAGGAGAACCTTCGGAAGAATTAGTAAAGTTAGAACGTGTCTTTGAGATTTAATTTGTAAATGTTATTTTATAATAATAAACCGATAATAAAACCAATGATAATTTGACAAATAATAATAATAATAATTGATATAATTTATAATTCCTCTGAAGCAAGGAACTATTTGTAGCAAAAACAAATAATAATAATGATTTTAATAATAATAATAATAATAATAATAATAATAATAATAATAATAATAATAATAATAATAATAATTATTATTATTATTATTATTATTATTATTATTATTATTATTATTATTATTGTTATTATTATTAATGATAATAATCTTAAATCTTTATTCATTTCTTCAGTTACAAAAGTTGTGCAAACAAAAATCGTTACTTTAAATGTATTAATACAAAAATGAAATGGGTTCATAAAAAATAAAAAAAAAAAAAAAAAAAAAAAAAAAAAAAAAAAAAAAAAAAAAAAAAAAAAAAAAAAAAAAAAAAAAAAAAAAAAAAAAAAAAAAAAAAAATTTTAAACTTTTCTTTTTTTTTTTTTATTTTTTAACCTAAAGATTAATAATAAAAAGATAAAATAAAAATTTAAAGATAATAATAAAAATAACAATAGAAAGTAATAACAACAGTAATAACATCAACATATCTGGAAGCTAATAGTTATTACAGTATAATAATAAAAATGCTAATAATAATAATAATAATAATAATAATAATAATAATAATAATAATAATAATGTTTCATGATGATAATAATTATAAAAATAATAACAAAAACAATAATCTTAATAATAATAATAACAATTGTGATAATAATTATAATAATAAAAATAATAATATTATAATAATAATAACTAACATAATGATAGAAGTAATAATTGAAATAATAATGAGAATATAATAGCATAAATAATAATAATAATAATAAAAATAATAATATTTTTATTTTTTTAAAAAAATAAAAAAAGTTAAATAATTTAATTAATAAAAAAAAAATAATTAATATAATATAATAATAATAAAATAATAATAATATAATTAATAATAATAATAATAATAATAATAATAATAATAATAATAATAATAATATAATAAAATAATAATAATAATAATAATAATAATAATAATAATAATAATAATAATAATAATAATAATAATAATAATAATAATAATAATAATAATAATAATAATAATAATAATAATAATAATAATAAAATAATAATAAATAATAATAATAATAATAATAATAATAAATTCAATTCAATTCAATTCGAAAATTCAGAAAAAAGTACAAATAAAGTTTGAATATTACATACAATAGGTCCTATACTGTTAAATACAAAAAAAATACAAAAAATAATAATAATAATAATATAATAATATAATAACAAAGTCCAGTTCTCTGAAAAGGGGCTGCTAGGGGAAAAACTGCCGTTTCCTTTGAGCCCCAAAGTTTAATACATATAAATTTGATAATTACATGTTAGGATAGGTTACTTCTAGAGTAATGAAATTCTAGATATATTGATAATGCAAGCAACAGTAACAAATTTTTTAAATATGAAGTTTGCTACAATAATTCTAGTAGTAATAATAGTAATGATGATATTTATTTCAAGTATTATAATAACAGTAATAGTACTAATAATAGTAATAAAATAATAATAATGATAATAATAATAATAATAATAACAATATAGTAATAATAATAAAAATAATAATAAAATAATGATAATAATTATAATAATATAAAATAAAAATCATAATAATAGTGGCAACTATATTGATAACATTTTCTATT
>SEYY01007916.1:190000-195000 GCA_009176605.1 Armadillidium nasatum
CTTTTATACCAGTATTTTCTTCCCACGTACGGTTGCAGGAATATGAAGTTTCTGCAGCCGACGCCACTCTGCGTCTTGCGGGATATGGTTGTACGATCACAACAATTTTTTTTTATTATTATTTTCTAGAAAATTAAATCGGTGAAGCAACTTTCTTATGCGTATCATGTCTTTTCTTTTTTGAAAATTTTATCGTAATTGTTTCACCACTTGTTAAAACGATTTTTTAAGAAAAAATTTTGTAGTGTGATAATATTACTGGATCTTCACTTTTGAAGATAACTTATACAGAAGTTATCAGTAGGTTAATTTTCAATTAACCTTTCACCTGGAACATTTACAGATATGTTACTTCCTCAGCAGACTACAGGCAGATCTTTTCCTAAAATTTATCGTCAGACATTTTTTTTTATTTTTATCCCCCCCAAAAAAAAAAAAAAAAAAAAAAAAAAAAAGTTAAGGGCCAAAATATTCTGTTAAAAAATTGAAGAATTATTATTATTTTTTAAAAATTTTATCAAGACTATTTTTTCTGCAACTTTTTTCCTTTAGATACATATAAAAAAAAACAGCATGATATTTTTTTTTTAGATACATTTTTTCAGTAGTGTACCTGAAAGTTAGGTCTAGACCAGTTAATTGACTAGACACTCGCACAGATAAAGAAGAAGGGTCTGTGGATCTATGAACCTCCAAAGCAACTGAAACTTCAGAAATTTTAAAAGAATTCCAAGTTATAAATATGTTCCAAATTGATGTAAGTATCTTTACGATTAAGATATTCATTTCAAATGTTAAAATATGTCCGAACTTCCTCATTGATCAAAGCAGAAAAAATCAACAGTTTAAATAAATTTTTGGCAAACATTTATTCTGTTTTTTTAATCTCTCAATTTATAATTTCGTTTGAATGTCCCAAGACTGGCAAAGATAATTCCAGGATGAACTGCGCCTGTCTTGGCTCCTTCTCTGACACCAGTATTGACCCCTTCTTGGCTCCTTCTCTGACACCAGTATTGACCCCTTCTTGGCCCCTTCCCTGACCCCTTCCCTGGCAACTTCCCTGGCCCCTTCCCTGACCCCTTCCCTGGCCCCTTCCCTGACCCCTTCCCTGGCCCCTTCCCTGACCTCCTCCCTGGCCCCTTCCCTGGCCCCTTCTCTGACCCCTTTCCTGGCTGCGGGCCTGGTTCAAGTGTGTGTGTGTGTGTGTGGGGGAGGAGGGGGAAATTAAAAAGTGTTCCCAGAAAACCACATGAATACACACACATGCAAATATTATATATATATATATATATATATATATATATATATATATATATATATATATATATATATATATATATATATATATATATATATATATATATATATATATATATATATAAAAGAAAATAACACAAAATATTTAAAATTCTCATTTAAATTTTTTTCGAAATAATTTTTTTTTAAGTTGAAAACCTTTTTGAATTTATAAAAATAAAAGGAAAAAATCATTTCTAATTAATTATTAAAAAATAATAATGGAGCTTGTCAACTAATTATTTAATCATTATTAGCATATATATATATATATATATATATATATATATATATATATATATATATATATATATATAATATATATATTATATTTTTTTTTTATAAGTATTTTTAAAGGAAACAACATTAATATTAAATTATAAAAATAAATAAATAAATAAAACAATTTCCAAACCAACATCGTGCGTTAGGCTTGGAAGAAAGTATAACTTCTATTGAAAAGGGAGGAAGAAGAGAGACCCGCTAGAGGGGAAACGCCGCACCCCTTCTGCCATGCATTCACATTAAAGTCCCTCTAATATTTGGGCATTCTTTCAGTTTTAAATCTTCCAAACCATGTGACGTCATTCTCATTTTTTGTTACATATTTTCCCATAATCTTCTAAACGATAGAAGAAGAATTATACAAACTATTTCGTCTTTGTCTTTCTACTTCAAACTTTCTCTTCTTGCTGGAAATGTGCGCTCATTCAACCTGTGCTAAAGAAGAGGGATCCACCTCCACTCTCCAACAACCGTCCCATTTCTTTGACCTCCGTTCTTTCTAAAGTTTCCGAATCTATCTTAACAGGAAGATTTGGAAACATCCCAATTCTTCTAATCTTGTATCTGATCGCCAATATGGTGATCTTCTTTCCCTCTTTTCTGACTCTTCGTACACAGCTCTTCGGTATTTTGGTGAATATCTTTTGCTGTCGCGCTGGACATATCGAAAGGCTACGATAGACTCTGGCACAAAGCTTTGATTTCTAAACTTCCCCCTTTCGGAATCTATCTTTCTATCTGTGATCTTCTCTCTAATTTTTTTCCGGTCGTTCTATAGCAGCTGTTTTTGAAGGCCACTATTCATCCTTTAAATCTATTAATAATGGTGTTCCTCAGGGTTCTGTCTCATCTCCAACATTTTTCTACTTTTCATTAATGACCTCTCTATTACTTTATCACTTATCCACTAGTATGCTGATGACTCCACCCCTCATTACACTTTTCAGTTTGAAAGACGCCCTTCCCAACAGTAGTTTATTGAAGCTAAAATGGGCCTTATAGCAACTAACCTCTGATCTATCTCGCATTTCAAATTGGAGCAGAGAAAATATAGTTGATTTTGATGCCTCAAAAACTCAGTTCCTCCATCTCTCCACTCGACACAATCTTCCACACAACAGTGATATCTTCTTCGAAAACACACAATTCAAACCTTCATCTGTCCTTAATATTCTCGGTATTTCTTTTTCTCGTGATCTTTCTTGGAAAGATCACATTTCTTCTCTTTCTAAACAAGCTTCTAAAAGGTTGGGTGTTCTGTGGCGCCTTCGTGATTTCCTCAGTTTGCTTGCTCTCTACAGGGCTGTTGTTCGCCCCTGAATGGAGTACACCTTGCACATCTGGAGTGGTTCCTCTCATACAGATCTCCAGCTCTTACAAACTCTCTTCAGTCTCTTTCTGTAGTTTGAATTGTGCTTTCCCTTGTACTCTATAATATCACTATTACAACGGACACTGCTCTTCTGAACTCTCTCGTCGCATACCTCCTTAGATGAGAAGAGCTCGGGCTAAGCGCCTTTCTGCACATTCTCATCCTTTCTCTGTCCAATTCTCTGACCCCACCCTTAACCGCTATGCTCGATCTTACATGTACTGTATTGGAAAGCTCTGGAATACACTCCTTTTATCTGTTTTTCCAACTTCCTTTCAAACGTCGTGTATCTGGACATGTCGGCCTTTAACGACCAGAATCTGTTATTTTCCCAACTCAGGTTGAAATTGATAGTCCTGCGACCTTTGCCCACCGGGGTATATATATATATATATATATATATATATATATATAATATATATATATATATATATATATATATATATATATATATATATATATATATATATATATATATATATATATATATATATATATATATATATATATATATATATATATATATATTTATATATTATATATAAAATAAAAATAAAAATAAAAACTTTTTTTTTGCTTGATTTGACTTCATTTTGATTTACTAATTAAATTTTCCAAATAAAATAAATGGAAAAATAAAAATAATAAACAATAAAAATTTTCAAATATATATTCGTTTCTATTTTATGTGAAGTTTTGAAAATGTTTATAAAGTAGTCTTTTTTTTCTTCTCTTTTTTAAATACTAATAATAAACACTAAAAAATTTCAAATATATTAGTTTATATTTTATGTGAAGTTTAAAAATGTTTATAAAGTAGTCTTTTTCTCTCTCTATTATACTGAGCTGCCACATAAAGTATTCAACCGTGTTTTGAAATCATAAATTCATTTTTCTTTGACTTCTGTAATAATGTTAGACATTCTTTGGTACTAAAAATGATTGGATATTCATTTGAGGGCGATATTGGAAGACATTTTTTTTTTAGTATTTCTCCAATTATAGTTTAATTTCATATGCTAATTTTATAAGCCAGCCTAAAAGAGTTTCAAAATGGATTCCAATATTAATTAATATTAAATATGATTTGGTAATATAAAGGGAATCTAAGAGGGGGGGGGGGCATTTACCATAGGATCTAATCACAGTTGTAAGGAATTCTTAGCCAGTTTTTGATGTTTCTCTAATTTGCCGAAATAAAATTCTCAGAATCTAAGCTTGATAATAAACCGAACTTCGGAATTCAGACAGCATAGACTATTCGAATCAGTGTTGCAGTGACAATGGTTCGAACACCTGTGTCACGAGAAACATTTCATTACAATTATGGATTTTTTAGAGAGAGAGAGAGAGAGAGAGAGAGAGAGAGAGAGAGAGAGAGAGAGAGAGAGAGAGAGAGAGAATTCCAAGAATACAGTGAGTGAGCTCGTCGAATTATCTACATGAAGTTGTATACCGACATTTACATGGGGTGCGAAATTCATCGGTATGTGGAACTGATTCACAGGATTCCTACTCCATCGGCATCGGCATCGGCTTCGGTGATTCACATAAAGGTGTAAATTTCATCAACTTGTGAGCATCATTTACATAAAGTTGTATACCAACTTACAAAGGTGCCAACTCCATTAACTCGAGAGTTCATTTACATAAAGTTGTATACCGACTTACAAACATAGATCGCTGGTTCGAACTTTTAATCCAAAGGTACACTGAAAAAAAAATTGTCCTAATGAATCGTTGGGACAAGTGGTAAAAAATGTCACAACAAATTTTTTCCGTTATTTTCTTATTAGAAAATTAATCGATGAAGCGACTTTCTTATGCTTAACTTGTCTTTTCTTTATTGAAAATTTTAGTGATATTTTTGCCACTTGTCCCAACGATTCGTTAGGTCAATTTTTGCAGTGTGCAAATTGATGCCGAATTATAAAAATAATCGATTTTCTAATAAATTTAATTAATTATAATTAAATTATTAATATTTGATTTAATTATTTCAATTTTACCATTTATATTATTTGGTTTTTAATTTAATTAATAT
>SEYY01007916.1:200000-205000 GCA_009176605.1 Armadillidium nasatum
TCCGCATCCGCACTTCTCCAAAATTCAACATCCGCATCCGCATCCGCATCCGCATCCGCAAATTGGAAAATATGACATCCGATCCATCACTAATATATATATATATATATATATATATATATATATATATATATATATATATATATATATATATATATATATATATATATATATATATATATATATATATATATATATATATATATATATATATATATATATATATATATATATATATATATATATATATATTTGTGTGTGTGTGTGTTCCTTCACATATGAAAGTTTGCTTATAAACGATCCTTTCTCCCATTATATATTGAGTTCGACATTAATAAAGGAAAATATAGTGGATCGCTAATATAGCAAGTGGTATTAATTAAAGCATTATTAAAACTAATGGAGACGTGGTCAAACCTTCTCCAAATCTGCACGACTCAAAACAAAGCCAAATAACGAAGTTAGAAAAATATTGTTAAAAAAAAAATCTTAAAAAAGCTAAAAAAATAATAATAATAATAATAAAAAAAACTTGAATAATGATGAAAGAAAAAAAAAAAGTCAGAAAGAACTAAAGGGGAAAAAAAAGCTAGAAAAAAGTTAAAATTTGGAAAAATAAAAAAAAAAGAGCCGGAAATCCCAAGAAACAGCTAAATGATTCTTTAAAAAAATAGCCAAGAAACAGCTAAATAAAACTAAAGAAATTTAGATATTAAAGCTAAACAAAGAACTATTTAAAAAAATAGTTAGAAAAAGGCTAGAACATTAAATTCCAAAAATTAAAGCTAGATTTATTTATCTTAAAGCCAAAAAAAAAAGAGCAAAAAAAGAAAAAAAAAATTTCCAATCATCAAATCGTGTTTTAGGGTCACGAATAATGGATACCTCCTATTGGCAGGGGGTCGAACCCTAGTCCGAATGAAGTTGACTCGTTGGACTTTTGACCGGGCGGACCACAGACGAAGTTCACGTGACTCAGGGAACAGTAATTAATATCATTTAAGAGAGATAACAGTTGATAAGAACAACATTCATATCTTTTAAGAATGGCGATCTCAACGGGATGCCAGAACAGAGCCAAAGCTCCGTTCATTCTTGTGCATCTTAATTGGGATATATATATATATATATATATATATATATATATATATATATATATATATATATATATATATATATATATATATATATATATATATATATATATATATATATATATATATATATATATATATATATATATATATATATTGGTGTTAGGCTGTACACATGCAAAATTTGTCCTAAAGAATCGTTGGAGCAATCGCAAAAATGTCACAACAAATTTGAAAATAAATCGGTGAAGCGACTTTCTTATGCTTAACATGTCTTTTCCCTATTGAAAATTTTACGGTGACATTTTTGCTACTTGTCCCAGCGATTCGTTAGGGCAATTTTTTTGCAGTGATACCCATAAATGATGAGAACGTTCTCAACTCCCTATTTACTTTCCTGTAACTGTCCTTTTAACATTTATACTTTTCAAGGTTTCTTATCCTTAATCCGGAAGGTTAGTAACATCCAAATTATGTTATTCTTATCTCTGATTGTCACTCTGACTTCCGTAAATAAATTTCTGTGGGTGACCCATCCTAATTCTATTAATATTATCTCTGATGGTCACTGTGACTTCCGTAAGGAAATTCCTGTGGGTGACCCATTCTAATTCTATTAATCTTATCTCTGATGGTCACCATCTGACTTCCGTAAGGAAATTCCTGTAGGTGACCCATCCTAATTCTATTAATATTATCTCTGATGGTCACTGTGACTTCCGTAAGGAAATTCCTGTGGGTGACCCATTCTAATTCTATTAATCTTATCTCTGATGGTCACTCTGACTTCCGTAAGGAAATTCCTGTGGGTGACCCATCCTAATTCTATTAATATTATCTCTGATGGTCACTGTGACTTCCGTAAGGAAATTCCTGTAGGTGACCCATCCTAATTCTATTAATCTTATCTCTGATGGTCACTGTGACTTCCGTAAGGAAATTCCTGTGGGTGACCCATTCTAATTCTATTAATCTTATCTCTGATGGTCACTCTGACTTCCGTAAAGAAATTCCTGTGGGTGACCCATCCTAATTCTATTAATCTTATCTCTGATGGTCACCATGACTTCCGTAAGGAAATTCCTGTAGGTGACCCATCCTAATTCTTTTAATCTTATCTCTGATGGTCACTCATGACTTCCGTAAGGAAATTCCTGTGGGTGACCCATTCTAATTCTATTAATCTTATCTCTGATGGTCACTCTGACTTCCGTAAATAAATTTCTGTGGGTGACTTATTCTAATTCTATTAATCTTATCTCTGATTGTCACTCTGACTTCCGTAAATAAATTTCTGTGTGTAGGTGACCCATCCTAATTCTATTAATCTTATCTCTGATTGTCACTCTGACTTCCGTAAAAAAATTCATGTTAGTGAAACTCTTTCATTTCTCTCCGCATGACTCTTCGTCCTCTGTTCTTTGGCATTTAGGTGAATCTTTTGTTGTGGCGCTATGGTACTATCGATATCAAAAGCTTTAGACAGATTTTGGCATAAAAGCTTGACTTGTGAATCTTTCTTTTCTTTCGATATCTTTAATATTTTCTGATTTCCTTTCCGGTCATTCTATAGAATTTGTTGTCGAAGTCCACCATTCATCCTTTAATATTATTTCTTCACGGAACCTCAACTCCTTTCCCATTAGAGGGTCGTTCTTCGTCTTTGGTCGTTCGTTCTGGAGTATATATATGTGGTTCCTCTCACACTCACATTTTTGAAATGGTAGAATGAAAAGTTTTCCTTATTATTAGCTCTCCCTACTCTCACTGATCTTCAATTTCTTGCAAAAATTGTCCTAACGAATTGTTGAGACAAGTGGCAAAAATGTCACAACAAATTTTTTAGTTTTTTTTTTTCTCTTATTAAAAATTAAATCGGTGAAGAGACTTTCTTATGTTTAACTTGTCTTTTCTCTATTGAAAATTTTACTGTAACATTTTTGCCACTTGTCCCAACGATTCGTTAGGACAAATTTTGTAGTGTGCAAAAACACTCTCCTTCCGAACTCTCTAATAGAATATATATTATATATATATATATATATATATATATATATATATATATATATATATATATATATATATATATATATATATATATATATATATATATAATATATATATATATATATATATATATATATATATATATATATATATATATATATTTCTTGAATTTATAATTGAAAAGGAAACAAATTATAAGTGAAAAAAATTAAAACAAATTACAAAAAATAAACAGAAAATCCATTAATAACACCAATTTAGTGTATAAACATTATTAAACACTTTCAGACAAAAGTATTCCGTCTATCTCTCTTCTTCAAGTCTTTTCTGCATAAAAATTTATATTCATGAACACAGGCGTCACTATGATATAGTATTATATAATGTTTGTACACAAAAGAGGTGAGGCATGATTCACCTACCAATGTTGTTTTTTTCTTTTTGTGATTGTTTCGTTCAAGTTCTCTTCCGATTTATTTTGAAAAACTGTTCACTTTATTAAGTTTGTCTTTTTTAAAGTTTCATTTCGCTCAAGGTCTCGTACGATTTATTTTGAAAAATCTGAAAGAATCTATTTATTTGCATTTATATTTAAATCCTTTTTTTTTTTGTATGTGTGTGTGTGTGTGTCACAAATAACGGTAAATAGAGTAAGAATACATTTACACTTTTGTAACGCACACACACATACAGATGTAGATACAAGTGTATACAATATATATATATATATATATATATATATATATATATATATATATATATATATATATATATATATATATATATATATATATATATATATATATATATATATATATATATATATATATATATATATATATATATATATATATATATACTATTTTTTAATAAATTTAATCAGTACATTAATGTGCTCAGCGAAATAACTGAAATTTTAAGTCTTTTTATTATAATTTTTATTAATTTAAATTAACGAAACTTGTAAAGAATCGTTAAATGTTGCGAAGTTTAAAAATCAAAAGGTAGAATACTTTTTCTTTATTTAATTAATTTAACATTTGAAAATCCTGTGAAGCTCAATTTCAAGTAAATTCTTAGTTCTTCTCCATTTTAATTTATTGTAAATGAAATTATAAGGTCAATGTTAATTATATAAACATAAAGCATTATTATAATATAGTATTATTATTTTTTTTTTATATAATAATTTAAAAATAATTATGTTTGTACACATAATAATGTATATGATATTAATAATAATAATAATATTAATAATAATAATAATAATAAAAATAATTATAATAATAATAATGATATAATATAATAATAAAAATTAATTATAAAATTTATTATTATTATTATTATTATTATTATTATTATTATTATTATTATTATTATTATTATTATTATAGGAGCACCTGTGTTTTTCTCAGATGAATCATGGAAGTATTTTGTTTTCAATATTGTTCATAAATTTTATGGACTACTGTGGTAGACTGTTGAAGGAAGGGATAAATGATAAGATCTTCGAATTCGCAGACGAGATTGCGTTGATCTCCAAGACTGAGGAGACCCGGCAGAGGTTTATTGATGTATGGGTTGAGGTGCTGACTGCAAAGGGGGTGACGATAAGTAGGGAAAAAACGGAGGTTATGTTGATGAGTAGAGAGTGAAAGAGATGTATGTGAGAATAAAGAATAGAATACTGAAGCAGACTGATCAGTTTGAGTACCTTGTAGTGCCTTGTGAGACAAAAAAAAATATGTCCGTGGAATTGAACCATAAGATTGGTAGGTTCAATGGAGTTTTTACCTCACTGTACTCGTTGTTCAGGGATCGGAGTATGTCACGGAAGGTTAAAACAATATTGTACATCAACATGCTGAGGTCCATACTGACTTATGGACACGAGGCCTT
>SEYY01007916.1:215000-222500 GCA_009176605.1 Armadillidium nasatum
TTGTAATGGATAGCGTCGTGGGAAATATCGATGACCTTCCAGCACGAAAGCTCTCGCGTTACCATTACAAAGGCCGTAATTATAATGCATATCTGCATATTCTTCATTAGTAAACGTTAAAGGCATGTTTAAACTAACCACAATGTTCATCTACAAATGACAGTAACAGTGATTAACACTGTTTACCAACTGTATTCAAAGTTTACTCCTTACATTTGTGTTTATTTACAAATGACATTAACAACAACTAACACAGTTTAGCTATCGTTTTCAAGGTCTACTCCTTACAATTTTGTGACGAAGGTTCACATTCTGCATACCTATTTTATTCGTCAATAAGCCATAACTTCCACCTTCCTTCCTATTAAATCTATAAAAAGTGGTGTTCATCAGGGATATATCCTATCTCCAACTCTTTTTCTACTTTTCATTAATGACCTTCTCTCTATTACTTCATCACCAATCTATTACTATACCGATGACTCCACCCTACATTACTCCTACAGCTAATTCACGAAAGGAGGGTGACCTTAGATCAACTGACCTCTTATCTTTCTCGTATTTCAAATTGGTACAGAGAAAATGTGGTCGTTTTCAATGCCTCAAAAACTCAAGTTACGATTTCTTCGAAAACGCACAATTCAAACCTTCGTCTATCCTTTATATTCTCGGTATTTCTTTTTCTCGTGATCTTTCTTGGAAGTACTATTCTAAGGCGCTTTCAAAATTTCTTCACGCCACCCCCAGTTGCTTGCATTTCCTAGTGGTGTTGTTTGCCCCTGTATGGGGTACGCCTCATACATCTTTGGTTGTTCTACTCATACTGCTTTCATGGAAAAGGTGGAGTCTAGGGCTTTTCGACTTATTAACTCTTCCGCTCTCACTAATTCTCTGCAGTCTCTTTTTACCAGTCGAACTGTTGCGTCTCTCTCTTTATGTCATCGCTATTACAATGGACTTAGCTCTTCTGAACAGTCACATACCTCCTCCACTGAGAAGGGCTTATACGACAAGCTTTTCGATACGGTCTCCTCTCTCTGACCGTAGACTTAACCGCTATGCTCAATTTTACATGTGCTTAATTAACTGGTAAAGTTTGGAATACACTAACTTTATCTATTTTCCCCAATACCTATGACTTACATACTTTCAAATGCAGTGTATCGGGAAATGTCGACCATTAACCAAGTACGATAACGACATCTCTCCAACTCTGGTGGAATTTGGCAGGCCTCTGACCTTTACCCACTAGAGGAGATAAAAAAAAAATAAATAAATAAATTAAAAATATTATTATTATTATTATTATTATTATTATTATTATTATTATTATTATTATTATTATTATTATTATTATTATTATTATTATTATATACTTTATTATTATTATTATTATTATTATTATTATTATTATTATTATTATTATTATTATTATTTTATTTTTATTATTATTATTATGTTATTAATGTTTTATTATTGTTTGTATTGCTAAAGTTATTAATATAATTATTAAAATTATTGGTACTGTCTTGATCAATATTATAATTAACATTATTAAGTAGCAAGTTATTCTTATTTATTGTATTTTTCATTAAATGAATAAATGTGTTTGCATGTCTGAATAATAATAATAATAATAATAATAATAATAATAATAATAATAATAATAATAATAATAGATAATAATAATAATAATAATAATAATAATAATAAATAATAATAATAATATAATAATAATAATAATAATAATAATAATAATAATAATAATAATAATAAAATAAAATAATAATAATAATAAATAATAAATAATAATAATAATAATAATATAAAATAATGAAGAAGAAGAATAAGAAAAGAAAAAGAAGAAGAACAAGAAGAAGAAAAAGAAAAAGAAAAAGAAGAAGAAGAAGAAGAAGAACAAGAACAACAACAACAACAACAACAACAACAACAACAACAACAAAGAAAAGATGAAGAAGGAAAAGAAAAGATGAAGAAGAAGAAAAGAAAAGATGAAGAAGAAGAAAAGAAAAGAAGAGAACAGCAAGAAAAAGAACAAGAAGAAAAGAAAAACAATAACAAGAAAGAAAAGATACAAAAGAAGAATAAAAGATGAAGAAGAAGAAAAGAAAAGAAGAAAAAGAACAGCAAGAAGAAGAAGAACAAGAAGAAGAAAGAAAAGATAAAGAAGAAGAAGAAGGTATTAAAAAAGTCAAAATTATTAGGGATTATATTGCCCCGCCTACGAGAGGTCCGAACTATCAATCGGCAAAATCTTAATTCTCAATCGTAATCCTGTCTACGATTTCAATTCATCTTAAATTATTTGGAGCGTTGCCATTGTGTGGTTTCAGTCGATTGCGATCAGTCGGAGGGAGAGGTCATGCCTTTTGCAATCAGTGAAGGTCAATAAAAATTTCATTCGTCTAAGGATCAAAGGCGCCGATATGGGGGAGGGGGTAATACTTAGTGGACCCCCTCACCATGGGTCCATGTAATAGTAAATGAAGAAAACAATAAGGAACTTTACTCGAAAATATTTTACCTTCTAATTGAAATATTTGAATTCAATTATCAATATATATATATATATATATATATAATATATATATATATATATATATATATATATAATATTAATGACAGGGGCGGTCATCCAAAGAATGCCCTCATCCACTCCTTCCCCCATCACCACTATGGAGTTGGTTTCCTCCGGTTGATGGTGTTGGTGGCACTAAGACCTCTTTGCCGACTTGCCCTTTTGCACGATCTTCCTTTTTTCATTAACTTCTGGCAACATTCGTGTCTCTTTACTAATTTCTACTTTGATGAACACCAAGGGAATGGAGCTGGAATTAAAATTTGAACAATCTCTGTCGACTTGAAGTGAATTGAGAAAGTTTTCCATCTCACTTGTATGTGAAAGATGGTTAATATTTGAGGGAAGTTTCTCTTCACTCTGTGATGAAAGAGAATTGAAATAATTAAGGTTATCAACAGAAGAAGGTTCATGAAGTTCCTTCCTTTTCCGCATGGTAGAAAAGGGAAGGAAGAGTTGACTTAAATTGGATGAAATGTCAGTTTGAGTGTTTCCAGCTGGAATAACATCAGACTGATAATTTGAGTTAGGAACTTCCTCCTTGAGAAGGGTGCTAGAAGCTATTTTCTGTTCAGAGGAAGAAATTAAATTTGAATGAATGTTATAAATGAGGTCCTCTGAGGGTTATCCTCATATTGACAATTTAAGATAGTTTTTTCAGCATCGGCAAACTGTTCGCTGGGAAGAATACCGATGTTCGAGAGAGACCACAAACGATCTAAGCCCTTTGTGGAGTTTTGATTAGAATTCCCATTTGAAATGGGTGGTATTAAATTTTCATCCTCATTAATCAAGGATGTGGTTAAGGAGTTTCCTTCCTCACATGTAGTGAAAGAAGGAGTTGAAATTTTGTCATTGTTAATAAATGACAGTTGAGAATGGTTTATTTTCCTCATTAAATTGAATCTCAGTTCGAAATGAGGACACAACAGTAACCTGAGAATCAGAGTTACTTGAGGTAAAGGGTAATTGGCCCCATATGATGTGACCAAGATTGGTTTTCATGAGGTTAACGTCATGAATTTTCTCAAAAGACTTGAGAAATTTGTTTAAGTGATCTGCTCCAAGCAGAATTCCGATATCAGAAACCATATCACTAGTAGGAAAAGGATTTGCAAGTGGAATATGATGTTTCCTGAGCATTTTAGTGGTTTTGGTTAACCCAGGGATGTTGAGATCATTGGGAAGATAATCCACAACGATTGCAGAAACGGGTATAGTTCTTCTTTAGTTGTAATATTAAGCGTTACAACATTGTGTTCAGAAGGAACACCCTTGTGATTAAT
This sequence comes from Armadillidium nasatum, assembly GCA_009176605.1. Lineage (NCBI taxonomy): Eukaryota > Metazoa > Arthropoda > Malacostraca > Isopoda > Armadillidiidae > Armadillidium > Armadillidium nasatum. The sequence goes on from SEYY01007916.1 coordinate 218,886, forward strand.
GCCATTAATAGCAATGTTTATTTTAGAGTGAGGAACACAGTTGAGTAATTTAGTAATTGATTTAGTGACCAGAGTCCTCTGAGACGCCTGATCACAAAGTGTACGAACCATTATAGGTTTTTTACCCTTGAATATAGTTACATCAGCAATGGGTAAAGCCACTCCATTGCTACGTGATGTAAGAGTAGTAGCGAGATTAGTTGTAGAAGTAGACGGAAGTGTAACACGTTCCGGTTTTTTATTTTGATTACAAAGAGCAGAATGATGCTCTGAGGATTTGCAATAAAAACAAGTTTTATTGCTTTGGCACTCCTGTGTAGGATGTGTGTAAGCCAAACATTTAAGACACCAATTGTGAGTTTGTGCCACTTCCTTACGTAATTCAGGAGTGGGTAGTAAGTTACATTCAGTTGAATGATGTTTATTGCGACAAAACCTACATTTTATATTATTGTTATTATTATTATTAATATATTTTATTATTGTTATTTTTATTATTACTATTGTTGTTGGTTTGTGATGAGAAATTGGACTGCATTGTAGTTAATACAGTTGTTTGTTTAGGTCTTGTCCCAGTAGACTTCCATTTATTAGTGGAAGATGAAGAAGGGTTGGAATTTTTAGAAGTTGATTTATCTCCCTTTGTGTTGGAAGATAAAGTCTGTCCAGATGATTCTAAGACAGTTAAAGATTTGTTATTAATTAAGGACTCCAAAGTGCAAGTGTCTTCAGTTTTATTGTCTGTAGTTTTCCAGAGAATCTTTGATCTGAGATGGAAGTTTTTTAGCTAAGAGTACTCCTAAGAGTGTGGAGCAACTGGTACATGAATTAATCATGCCTTTGGTTTTGAGTGACTCGACATAACAATGTATATCAGCCTTAAACTGATATAATTCAGTATAATCATATTTAGGTGAGTTTATATTGAGTAATTTTGATATTAAAGTCTCTTTGACTTTAGCGGGATTTCCAAAATCCCTTTTGAGGTCATTTAAAATGACTTGATAGTTACTACCTGTAACGGCGTAACCTGAGACAAGTTTTAAGGCAGGGCCTTTTAAGCAATCGAGTAATAAGTTTAATTTGTTAATGTCAGAATATCCCCTGTTTTCAACATTTGTTTCAAAAATTTCCATAAATGTGGAAAAGGCAAGTATATCTCCATCAAAGGTTGGGAGACGTTTTGTTGGAAGCTTAAAGGCTTCCGGTTCACGAGGAACTTCAGTAGTAGTAGTAGGGGTATCTGAAGTAGGATTAGAATCTCCTTGGAGATTTTTTATAAATAAATTAGTGGATTTAATTGAGTTAGTAATGATTATTTGTCGTTCAAAACATTCATCATCATCCTTTAGCGAATGCATCGTCCGACAATGAATCCTGAATGATGGCATTTACTTCATCTAAGTCAGTTAAAATGCCTTCTAATATGTCTACAAATGTAGATAGTTTACTCACATTAGGGTCAGGATTATTAATTATTTTATCAATTTCATTGATAGATTTTGTTGCACGAGATCGTAATGCTTTACGTTGTCTCTTGGCGATATCCAAACGTTTAACATCCGACATATCAGAATTTGGATCGGAGTTAGCCATTTTTAATGAAATTGTTTGTTATAATTATAAATAAGGATTAAAGTTTTAAAAGACTAATTATTAAAAATAATAGTTTCTATAAGGAAACTATAAAATATGTATAATCACTTAAGAGTAACTTAATACTAAGTTATTTCAAATATATTGAAATAAATTGAAAATAATACTTAAATGTAATTAAATCTAAGGAGATTTCATAAAAGAAATCAATTAGCCACAAATATATACAAAGGAGGTCAAAGGACCAATTAATTTGTTGAAATAAGGCTTAAATGCCAAATTAAATAAAAAAAAAAAAAATAATAAAATAAATAAAAAAAATTATGATTAAGTACGAGAGGGAAGTCCAAAAAGTTCAAGTACTTCACCTTAAACAAAAAAAAAAAAAATGATCTAATAATCAAAAAATTAAACCAACTTGGCTTAAAGTATCAAAAAGTATTGAAATTTGTTAAAGTGTACTAAAAAGTATCGAAAAGTATTGAAAATTATTAAAGTGTACTAAAAAGTTGTACTTCTCTGATTTTCCATGGAATGATTTCTGTTTTCGTGGGACGAGGTCCCTCTGAGTGTGCAGAGCGCATAACCGAGGTGATTCTCTCTGGCATGGAGGCGTACATTCCATATTCTTTCCCTTCTACTAAAGCTTAAAAACCTTGGTTTAACTCTGCTTGTTCTCGTGCTATCCACCATAGGGATGCTGCCTTCAGGGATTACCGTCTTCTTCAAACTTCTGAAACTCATGCAACTTATATTTCATCCCGGAATCGTGCAAAATCTATCCTTCGTAACACTAAAAACTCCTTTTTCCGTAGAAAATACAACAATCTTTCTGGCATTCTGCAAAAAATATCAACTCTAACTTTGCTTCTTCCTCTTTCCCTCTTCTAGTATCTTCTGACGGTACAACTGCCGTTTTGCCTTCTCTTAAAGCTGAACTCTTCTCTCAACTTTGCTTCTAATTCAACCTTAGACCGATTCGAGGTCCTTCTCCTCCTCAACCCCTCAACTATTTATGCCTAGAATTATAAATCTTCAAAGAGTCATTTCTCGCTCCCTCTAGTACACTGAAGTTGGTCCTGAGGGTACCTTTGGTTTCAAAAGTTGTCTTCCGACTTGATGGGTAACTTATTTTCTACTTTATTCAAATTTTTCTTGCTGGAAATGTGGGCATTCAGCCTGTGCCGAAAGAGGGAAACCCTTCTCAACCCCAACTACCGTCCAATTTCTTTACCTCCGTTCTCTAAAGTTTTCGAATCTATCCTTAACAGGAAGATTTGGAAACATCTCAATTCTTCTAATTTTATCTCTGATCGCCAGTATGGCTTTCGTAAGAAACGCTCTACTGGTGATCTTCTTTCCCTTCTCTCTGACTCTTGGTCCTCCTCTCTTCGGCATTTCGGTGAATCTTTTGCTGTTGCGCTAGGACATATCGAAAGCTTTCGATAGAGTCTGGCACAAAGCTTTGATTTCCAAACTTCCCTCTTTCGGAATCTATCCTTCTCTTTGTGACCTTCTCTCTGATTTCCTTTCCGGTCGTTCTATAGCAGCAGTTGTAGACGGCCACCGTTCTTCCTTTAAATCTATTAATAGTGGTGTTCCTCAAGGATCTGTCCTATCCCCAACACTTTTTCTACTTTTCATTAATGACCTTCTCTCTATTACTTCATCTCCTATCCACTCCTATGCCGATGACTCCACCCTTCATTACTCTTTCAGTTTGAAAGACGCCCCTCTCAACAACAGTTACTAGATGCAAGGAGGGTTGCCTTGGAGCAGCTGACCTCTGATCTATCTCGTATTTCAAATTGGGGCAGAGAGAACATGGTTGTTTTCAATGCCTCAAAACTCAATTCCTCCATCTCTCTACTCGACACAATCTTCCACACAACTATGATATCTTCTTCGAAAACACTCAACTCAACCTTCATCTGTTCTTAATATTCTTGGTGTTTCTTTTCTCGTGATCTTTCTTGGAAAGATCACATTACCTTCTCTTTCTAAACAAGCTTCTAAGAG
>SEYY01007916.1:227500-230000 GCA_009176605.1 Armadillidium nasatum
GGCGTAGTGTCCTTTGTATAGCAATGACGCTTTGTTTCTTTATGTATTTAATTGTTAATTATGATAAAAATAATGTCGATATTTTTTTCAACTATTTTTTTTTAGCAACTGTTGTTTTATATTGATTTAATTTTGATTGTTTTATATAGATAGCAATAGTGAAAGGAGATATAAAAGGACAAATGAAAGAAGACAATAAAAAAATGACAACCACAAAAGGACAACCAAAATAGAATAATCAAAAAAGGACAACCACAAAAGGACAACCAAAAAGGACAATCAAAAAAAGACAACCAAAATTGAACAGCTGAAAAAAGAAAAGAAAAAAAAAAGACTCACAAAATAGTTTACACCAATAATAATAATAATAATAATAATAATAATAATAATAATAATAATAATAATAATAATAATGGAACTATAGATAGTGAGTTGATAACACAGTAACCATTGCTACAATAATTTACTTGCAATAATGTATTAATGTATTCCTAATCACCTATTTTAATATAATGGTCTACCATAAATCATTTATGGTTAAGCATTTATGGATATGCATTTACGGTATGCCAAGATATTACGACCAGCAACCAAAATAGTTTTATATTATAAACAATAATTATAAAATATTTTGTAAAATTTTATAAACATAAATCATATCCGCTCTAGGAAATCTTCTACATAAAACATGTCTAGAGTTCCTTCAATATCACCTAGTTTTTCTTTCTAGAAAATCTCCTTCTACATAAAACATGTCGAGTTCCTTCAATATCACCTAGTTTTTCTTTCTAGAAAATCTCCTTCTACATAAAACATGTCTAGAGTTCCTTCAATATCACCTAGTTTTTCTTTCTAGAAAATCTCCTTCTACATAAAACATGTTGAGTTCCTTCAATATCACCTAGTTTTTCTTTCTAGAAAATCTTCTACATAAAGCATGCATATCACTTAGTCTTTCTTACGATTAAAACCATAAATTATTCTTGTAGCTCTATTTTGAACTCTCTCCAGCAAATTATTATTTTTCTAAGACAAGTGGCCAACACACACAAACTTGCGCAAAACATTAAATTAATGACCCAATATATATCGTCATCCAAAAGTCCAAACTGTTTGTCTTAAGATCTTCCCTTCCTAAAACTTTTTTCAGAATTCCACAATCAATGTTATTAGGATCCATATTGATTTATTACTGTCAATATAATCAAACATTTTTAATTTCTTCACTTCAAATTCTAAAGCAAAGTATATATATAAAAATGTTGCATTTTCTTTAACATCACCACCACTCACGGGCAGAGCCCTATTCAAGGAGGGGGTGTGATAGAAATAAAAGAATAAGAAAAACCTATAAGTCCTACCTAACGCAAATTTCGTAGGTGAGCACAAATGTCGGCTTTAAAGAAATTGTTATTAAATTCAGCAAGAAACACAGAAGATGGGAGAGAATTCCACAAAACAGAGGTGACTGGAAAGAAGGAGGAACCACAGTAGACAAGCAACCTGAAGTTGCCAGTGTCAACACAAACTTATGTGCAGATAATGCACTCCTTGTGCTACGAGGCCGACGTAAAGGTGGAGGTATACGAGTGGACAGTTCCCTCGAGCATTTGCCGCTGCAGTACCTATAGAAAAGAGACAAGGTACCAACGTCAAGTCACAGAGATAAAGGGTCAAGTGGGAATGGAAAGAGGGGAACAATTAAAAGTCTTTTAGCCTTCGACTCAGCCCTATCCAAAAGACGGGTGAAACCTGAGCCAGCCCAGATAAGAGAGCAGTACTATATACTTTATACTATATAGAGTTGAACTTCACGAGATTTAGTCGACACCACTGGGAAATTCTATTCTGATCAGCAAGAATGAAATCGGAAAGATGAAGGCGAGAGGCAACTCTAGATGCAAATGAGGGAGCAACTTTGAAATGAGCAGAAGAATGGAGAGTCAAATCATCAGCATGTGAATGGATAGGATTAGATGATCAGCTGAGAAGATCATAAATGAAAAGAAAGAATAGAGTAGCAGACAAGATAGAAACTTGAGGAACACCACTATTGACAGGAAACGAAGAAGTCGCCCCATCAACATCAGTCGAAATGGAACGATTAGAAAGAAAGCTAGACATAAGTAAGCAAAGAGAAAGAGTGGAGCTTGGAAAGCAGTGAGGCATGCCATATTCGGTCAAACGCCTTAGATATGTCAAGCGCGACCACACAAGTCTCCCCATGGTCTGTAAGGGCAGAAGACCATAAATATATGAGATAGGAAAGTATATCACCAGTAGACCTCAAACGCCGAAAGCCATGCTGTTGATCAGAAAGAAGGGAATGGGATTCCAGATGATCTAATAAGTGAGAGCTGAAAAGGGTTTCAAAGATCTTAGACAGAGTACAAGTGAGAGCTATAGGGCGATAGTTAAAAGGATCAGAGCAGCTACCTTTCTTCTCTTCGGAATATATAAAAATGCTGAATTAATCTGCATATAAAGATGTTGCATTAAT
>SEYY01007916.1:235000-237500 GCA_009176605.1 Armadillidium nasatum
TCAGACGAGTCGGCTTCGGTGTTGGTGGCAATAGAGTATTTTGCGGTCTGGAGGTTTAAAAGAACAGGAAAAAAAAATAAAAAGTTTTTTTTTTTTTCTTAACTTTAAAAAACTGTTATTAGTTTATAAAACGTTAAAAAAAGAAAAACCTTTCTAATATATCTCATAAAGGTTAACTCCAGTTGGTTGAGAGCTGTTTTTATACATCATATTATATTAAACCCTTTTTTTAAACGATAAAATCATTAAAAAAATAAAAATAAAAAATAAAAAAAAATATAAAAAAAATACGCGATTGGCAAATGTGATTTTTTTTAATATGCAGTAACTATATTTCAAAAATTTATCCTATATAAGTTGAGTATCCTAACGTAATATAAGCAATATTAGTGACTTTACCTTATAAATTAAGATTATTATGATTAATAATAATAAAAAAGAAACATTTTTTCTATTATACATAATTGCATAAAGGTTAAAAATAATCTTACAAATGGTACAATAATACTTATTATATTGTGCGTATAATGAAAATCTAACCAACAAACTGGTTGAATACCCCTACTGAGATGTAAACTATAAAGAAAAAGATATATGCGAAGGGTATTTTGAATAAGGAATAAACTCCACAGGATAATATATATAGCCAAAGGCCTTTTATTGTCACTTTTTAGAGCACCACACAATTGATAATTCGGTTGTTAAAAAATAATAAAAAGAAATAAATTTACGGACGGAAAAAATAAATAAATAAATGAATAAATAAATAAATAAAAATAAATACAGAGGTAATTAACGCTTAGATTTTTTTTTTTTTTTTTTTTTTGTCATAGCCGACTGGCGGGGAGGGGCTAATTCAAAGTTTTTATCTCAATTTATAAGACAGGGCATCTCATTACAACAGATTTATAGCTCAAAACAGTCTCTCTCTCTCTCTCTCTCTCTCTCTCTCTCTCTCTCTCTCTCTCTCTCTCTCTCTCTCTCTCTCTCTCTCTCTCTCTCTCTCTCTCGTCGTTTTCAATCTCTCTCTCTTTTTCGTCGTTTTCAGTCATTCTCTCTCTCTCTCTCTCTCTCTCTCTCTCTCTCTCTCTCTCTCTCTCTCTCTCTCTCTCTCTCTCTCTTTTTTTCGTCATTTTCAATCTTCTCTTTCTCTCTCACTCTCTCTCACTTTCGTCATTTTCAATCATTCTCTCTCTCTCTCTCTCTCTCTCTCTCTCTTCTCTCTCTCTCTCTCTCTCTCTCTCTCTCTCTCTCTCTCTCTCTCTCTCTCTCTCTCTCTCTCTCTCTCTCTCTCTCTCTCTTTCGCTGTTTTCAATCATTCACTCTCTCTCTCTCTATCTCTCTCTTTCTCTCTCTCTATCTATCTATCTATGTATTTATCTATTTTTCAGTCACTCATTCTCTCGCTCATTAACTCTCTCTCTTATTCTCTCACTCACTCTCTCACAAAATTCAGATGTTGGGCAAAACGAAGCTGTTATCTACAACTATTATCGTAGCTTCGAACATATATATATTCCTCACGTGTTTTTTTTTTTTTTTTTTTTTTTTTTTTTTTTTTTTTTTTTTTTATGTTACATTAAAACTTCAAAAGCCCGTCACTTAAGACGAAAAAAAAAGACGAATAAGAATAATATTAGTTAAAAAGACATATTTTATATATAAAGGAAACAAATAAACAGACGTACTCGTATAGATAAAGAAATAACAATAAAAAAAAACATGAAAAACAACAACAAAAATTAAAACTTGTTGAACGGCATTAAAGACATATATAAAATTCTTTGGCTTAATAGAACAAATTTGTGCCTACCTGGACCTGTGGTTCGTAGACAAAAATGAAGAAATTATATAAATATTTTTAAAAAATTAATATTTAAATATATATTAATTGGGCTAAATAGTTTTAAATTATATATATATATATATATATATATATATATATATATATATATATATATATATATATATATATATATATATATATATATAATATATATATATATATATATATATATATATATATATATATATATATATATATATATATATATATATATATATATATATATATATATATATATATATATATATATATATATATATATATATATATATATATATATATATATATATATATATATATATATATATATATATATATATATATATATGGGAAAAACTTTGAGCAAGTATGTGTGTGGGAGAGATAGTTGAGAGAAGCGGGGAGATAAAGGGAGATAGAGGAGAGAGGTGGGGGGGGGGGAAGAATTTTAGTATGAGGAAGTAGTTCATTTCAGAAAATTAGGTAATGAACTGATTTGAAAATAAGAAACTTACTATTTCAAAAAAAAAAATATTTTTTTAAATTATTTCTGAAATTCTGAGAAAAGAAATAAACATTAATACTAAAATTTAATAAATATGCACTTTATTATTTTATTATACATTATCCATATATAATTAACCCTTTACAATTGCCTTAATAATTTTGCTCTAT
>SEYY01007916.1:242500-245000 GCA_009176605.1 Armadillidium nasatum
TGAGAATCATTGGAAGTTGAGAAAACATATAAAGGGAGTGTGTTCCAGACTTTACCGGTAGATTATGAGTAAACTTGAGCATAACGGTTAAACCTGTGGTCAGAGAGTTTGACAGAGAAAGGATGAAACTGTGTAGAAAGGAGTGTCGCCCGAGCCCTTCACAATGGAGGAGGTATACTACAAGAGAGTTCAGAAGAGCAGAGTCCGCTGTAATAGCGATAGTATAGAGAGATTGACTCAACAATTCGACGGGCAGAAACAGACTGGAGAGAATTAAGAGGAGAGTTGATAAGACGAAAGAGACTCCACCTTTTCAAGGAGAGCTGTATGAGTGGAACCACCCTAAATGTGTGAGACGTACTCCATGCAAGAGCGAACAACAACCCTATAAAAAGAAAAACAGGTGGTGGTGTGTGAAGAAATTCTGAAGGCGCCTCAGAACATCTAACCTCTTAAAAGCTTGTTTAGAAAGAAGAAATAATGTGATCTTTCCAAGAAATATCACGAGAAAAAGAAACACTGAGAATATTAAGAAGAGATGAAAATTTGAGTTGAGTGTTTTCGAAGAAGATATCGTAGTGGTGTGGAAGGTTGTGTTGAATAGAGAGATGAAGGAATTGAGTTTTTGAGGCATTCAAAACGACTATGTTTTCTCTTCCCCAATCTGAAATACGAGATAGATCAGAGGTCAGTTGCTCCAAGACTCTCCTCCTTACGGCTATTAACTGCTGTACAGGGGGGGGGGCGTTTTCAAATTGAGAGAAGTAATGAAGGATGGAGTCATCAGCATATAAGAGGATAGGAGATGATGTAACTGAAAGAATATCATAAATGAAAAAATAAAAAGAGTGCTGGGGGTAAGAAGGATCCTTGAGGAGCTCCACTACTCATAGATTTAAAGGATGAACGGTGGCCGTCTACAACAGCTGCTTCAAAACGATCAGAAAGGAAATCAGAGAGATGGTCACAGGGAGAAGGATAGATTCTGAAAGAGGGAAAGTTTAGAAAATCAGAGTCTTGTTCCAGATTCTCTACCAGTGTCCAAAGCGAGAGCAAAAAATTCACCGAAACGCTCACTGAAGAGCGGAAAATCAAGAGTCAGAGAGAAGGGAAAAAGATCACCAGTAGAGCGTTTTTTACGAAAAGCCATATTAGAGATTAGAGATAAGATTAGAAAAATTGAGATGTTTTCAAATCTTCCTGTTCAGGATAGATTCGAAAACTTTAGAAAGAACAAAGGTTAAGGAAATTGGACGGTAGTTAGAGGGTTGAGCGTGTTCACCCCCTTTTCGGCACAGGCTGAATGAACACACGTTTCCAGCAAGAAGAGATGGCTGAGGTAGAAAGACAAAGAAGAAATTATTTACCAAGACAGGGTGCAAGCTCAGAATCACAAATTTTAAGAACCACAGAAGTGATACCATCGTGCTGACGTCTTCTTAGTGTTAAGCTCAGAGAGAGCAGAAATGACCTCTTTAGAAGAAATTACAATTTTAGACATAAATGAGTTGGAGGAAGTTGATGTAGGAGGAATAACCTATAATATTATTACGATTCATATTATTATAGGCTATTGTAATTTTTATTTCAATTTTTACTGCAATTACTATGTTAGTTATTATTATTATTATTATTATTATTATTATTATTATTATTATTATTATTATTATTATTATTATTATTATTATTATTATTATTATTATTATTATTATTATTATTATTATTATTATTATTAATATATAATATTATTATATATTATTAATTATTATTATATTATTATTATTATTATTATTATTATTATATATATATATATATATATATATATATATATATATATATATATATATATATATATATATATATATATATATATATATATATATATATATATATATATATATATATATATATATATATATATATATATATATATATATATATATATAAAAAAAAAAAATCTCTTCAAAGTTTTTAAAAAGGAAAAATATCATCCACATTCACAAGTGACATTTGAAGACGAACTATTTTTCTTTTTCTTTTTTTTTTTTTTTTTTTTTTTTTTTTTTTTTTTTTTTTTTTCCTAAGTGTCAATCTCCGTTATAGTTACTATCTTAGTTTCCGTTTTTCCCCTCTAAGATTATTTCCTTCTCCACTCAATCCAGGGGATCGGGGGTATTTTCAAGTTAGACGAGGGGGAAATTGGTTGTCGTTGGTGTGAAGCGACCTTTCTCCATTTTTTTTTTGAAGTTTTATTTATTTATTTTTACTTTTATATATATAGACATATATTTAGCTTTTTTTCGCGCGCTTTTTTTTTTCTTGTCCAAATAAAAAAAAATAGGCGGGAAATTTTATCTTCTTTATATATGTCTGAAACGGAAGAGAAAATACTGTAAACAAAATTTTTAATAAACTTAATATTCTTATTTATTGCATACAATTTTTCTTGAAGTGATATATATATATATATATATATATATATATATATATATATATATAT
>SEYY01007916.1:250000-277500 GCA_009176605.1 Armadillidium nasatum
TGTCTATGAACACACACACACACACACACACACACACACACATATATATATATATATATATATATATATATATATATATATATATATATATATATATATATATATATATATATATATATATATATATATATATATATATATATATATATATATATATATATATATATTCCAATTATCTATTCATGAAAATTAAAGAAAAAAATTGAATCCGACATCGTAATAAATATTTTGACACACGAATTTTACGTTTAATTTAATTTTTTATTTAACAAATATTTAATTAACTTATTTCGTAAGCAATTTCAAACGTAATTATATACATAAAAACTTAAAATACAAATTTAATGACTTAATTAATTTATTAATCAAAGTAAGTTGACAACTTTCAAATTGAAAAACATTCCATTGCAGCAAAAATGATAATAATTTTTAAATGAATATGTATAAAAAAAGTGAATATAAAAAAGCTTCCCCCATCCCCTATAAATAGATCGTTTTCTTTCACTCATAAAAAAAGAAAAAAAAATATTTATATAAATATATAAATATAAAAAATAAATTTCTTTGTTTTCCGCAATATTTAATGTTCAACTATCAAGAATATAAAGTTAAAAAAAGAATTGGTTGGACGTGAAAAGGTGCTTCACACCGCTTCGTGCTACATTAATAACGAAAATGTTTTAATTAAACTGTTTAGAAATGCTCGAACATACACACGCACATACAAATATTCGAGAGCGCGAGACAGCATAAAAACACACACACACACACACACATCTACATACAAACACGTGGATTATTATTATTATTATTATTATTATTATTATTATTATTATTATTATTATTATTATTATTATTATTATTATTATTATTATTATTTTATTATTTTATTATTAATTTTTTTAATTATAAATTTTAATTGGTCATATTTGATTTTTTAATTGAAATGCGTTTAAATTTGAAATTATTTTTAAGGGGAAGAAAATTAATAATGTATTGCGATAATAATGAAGTTATATATATATATATATATATATATATATATATATATATATATATATATATATATATATATATATATATATATATATATATATATATATATATATATATATATATATATATATATATATATATATATATATATATATATTTGATGGTCAAAAGCTAGATGCCTTACAGTTTCCACCAGAGTTAAGGCAATACTGAAAATCTGGTCGTTAATTGTCGACATATCTCGATTCACGGCGTTTGAAAGTGTACAAGTCAAAGGAAATTGAGAAAACAGATACAGGGAGTGTGTTCCAGACTTTACCATTAGAATACATATAAGTTTGAAAATAGCGGTGGTCTGGGATTGGAGAGTTGAACCATAATATGGTTGAACAGAGAAAGGAGAGACTATGTAGAAAGTCGCGTAGCACGAGCCCTTCCTTCACAGTGGAGGAGGTACGAGACGTGAGAGTTCAGAAGAGAAGTGACCGTTATAATAGTGATAGTATAGAGAGAGTGACGCAACAATTTGACAGGTAGAAAGAGATTGGAGAGAGTTAGTAAGAGCAAAAGAGTTTATAAGGCGAAAATCCCTAGACTCCACCTTCTCAAGGAGAGCTATATGAGTGAAACCACAGCAGATGTGTGGATCATACTCTATACACGAGTGAACAACACCCCTATACTGACAAAGCAACTGAGGTGGTGTAAAAAAATTGTGAAGGAGCCTCAGAACACCTAACCTCTTAGAAGCTTGTTTAAAAATAAAAGTAATGTGATTTTTCCAAGAAAGATCACGAAAAAAAAAAACACCGAGAGTTGAAGACAAATGAAGGTTTGAGTCGAGTGTTTTCGAAGAAGATATCGTAGTGGAGTGGAAGGTTGTGTCGAGTAGAAATTGAGGAATTGATGTTTTGAGGCATTGAAAACGACCATGTTTTCTCTGACCCAGTTTGAAATATGGGAAAGATCAGAGGTCAGCTGCTCCAACGCCACCCTTCCTGCATCTTTTAACTGCTGTTGGGAGGAGTGTCTTTCAAACTGAAAGGAGTAAAGAGGGTAGAGTCATCAGCATAGGAGTGGATAAGTAATGAAGTAATAGCGAGATGGTCATTAATGAAAAGTAGAATAAAAGTTGGGGATAGGACAGATCCCTGATGAATACCACTATTTGTAGATTAAAAGAAAGGAAGGTGACCGTCTACAACAGATGCTATAGAATGACCAAAAAGTAAATCAGAGAGAAGGTTACAGAGAGAAAGATAGCTTCAGAAAGAGTGAAGTTTGAAAATCAAAGCTATGTGCCAGACTCTATCGAAAGCTTTTGTATGTCCAGAGCGAAAGGAAATAGTCACCGAAATGCCGAAGAGCGTAGGACCAAGAGTCAGAAAGAAGGGAAAGAAGATCACAATTAGAGCTTTCTTTACGAAAGCCATACTGGCGATCAGAGATAAGATTAGGAGAATTAAGGTGTTTCCAAATCTTCCTGTTAAGGATATATTCGAAAACTTCAGAAAGAACAGATTAAAGAAATAGGACGATATTTAGAGGGTTTGGAGGGGTCCCCCTCCCCTTCTTCGGCATAGGCTGAATGAGCGCACGTTTCCAGCAAGAAATGAAGGTCGAAGTAGAGAGACAGAGACGAAATAGTTTACCAAGGAAGGGTGCAAGTTTAGAAGAACAAGTTTTGAGAATCACAGGAGGAATACCATCAGGACCATACGCCTTCTTAGTGTTAAGCTCAGAGAGAGCAGAAATGACATCTTAAGAAAAAATAACAATATTAGGCATAAATGAGTTAAAAGGGGTTGAAAGAGGAGGAATAGCTCCTTAATCGCCTAAAGTAGAGTTAGATACAAAAGTTTGAGCGAAGAGTTCAGCTTTAGATGAAATCAAAACGGCAGCTGTACTGTCAAAAGATACTAGGGAAGGTGAAAGAGGAAGAAGCTAAGTTAGAGTTGACACTTTTTGTCAAAATGCCAGAAAGAATGAGATGAAAAGGAACTCGAAAGATTATTACATTTACGACGGAGAAAAGAGATTTTGGTGTAACGCAGAATAGATTTTCCATGATTCCGGGGGGAACTACAAGTTGAATGAGTTTCTGGGGATTGAAAACGACGGTAATCCCTGAAGGCAGGCAGAATCCCTACGGCGGATACCATGAGAACAAGTAGAGTTAAACCAATGTTTGTTAGGTTTAGTTGAAGGGAAAGAATATGGAATGTACGCCTCCATGCCTGAGAGAATCACCTCGGTTATGGGCTCAGCACATTCCGAGGGACCCCTCCCACGGAAGCAGTAATCATTCCATGGGAAATTAGAGAAGTACAGCAGCAAGTTAGACAATATATATATATATATATATATTATATATATATATATATATATATATATATATATATATATATATATATATATTATATATATATATATATATATATATATATATATATATATATATATATATATATTATATATATATAGATATAGAGAGAGAGAGAGAGAGAGAGAGAGAGAGAGAGAGAGAGAGAGAGATTCTTATACTTAGAACAGTAATTCTCTTCACTAAAAATATATCTATGCAGATAATTTTCAAATCCCCCATCCTTTTTATGGTGGGTGGGGGGAAGGGGAAGAGAAGGGAAATGTGGCCGAGGAGGAATATTAAAAAATTAAATTTAATATTAATTATTTATTTTTATTAAAATTTTATAGTTATTATTTCAATCCTGTTTCTCCTTAACTTATATACTTCCTGGTTTGCTTAGGCCCTGATAAGTATTTGTTGTATGTGATCTTTTTAACGGACGCAGGTGTTTATTTTAATGCGTGTGCTCAGCATGACACTTGAATGCGGATGTTCATGGGATGCACACACGTATTATTAAAATATCTTTCTTATATATATATATATATATATATATATATATATATATATATATATATATATATATATATATATATATATATATATATATATATATATATATATATATATATATATATATATACTTATATAATATTATATAATAATTAATTATCAATTTTATCAAAATTATTATATTATAATATGGTGAAAATTTAAAAAATTCTACCTAATTATAAATTATTCATTTTTTTTCAGAATATTTGAGAAAATTATAACCGAATTCTTATATCGAATGACAGAATGAAATATTATGAATTTACAAAGGATGGACTTTATTGGGTTTAGAGATCTTCTATAGAAAATTGATGAAACAGCAAGCATTAAACGAAAAGCAGGTAGCGGGAGTCCCAAGACAGCTAGAAGTGACAATAACATCAAATAAACGTAGAATTTTAAAAATTATTTCAAAATATAAAATAAACCATCAATTTATGCTCTAATTTTGAATTATCTAAGTTGAATAATTATATTATTGATTAATTTTTATATATTTTTTTTTTTTTTTTTTTTTTTGTATAATGGTATGTGGGACTTAAAATTATATTTAAAATTCCAAAAAAATATTTATAAAATTTAAAATTTTCAAAAATAAAAAAAAAACTTTTTTCATAAATAAAAATATCAAGTGATTATTAATTTTTTTTTTTTAAGAAAAAAAAAATATATGATAGAAAGAAGAATTATATCGTTGTTAAAATACCAGTTTCACAGTCCTCCGAATGAAAGATATTATCATAAGCCAAAATAATATATATATATATATATATATATATATATATATATATATATATATATATATTATATATATATATATATATATATATATATATATATAAATTATAAAATAAAAAATAAGATTTATATAAAATTATATCGGTTAAAAATCTACGGAAAATATTCTTATTTTTTCGGTGAAAATTTTATATATTTTTTTTAGATATTATATATTTTCTCATTTCCGGATGCTGATGTCAAATTTTGGTGAAGTGCTGATGCGGATGTCAAATTTTGGTGAAGTGCGGATGCGGATATAGAATTTTCAAAAATGCGGATGCGGATGATGATCAGGATGTTAATTTTGATGAGAATCCTCTGTGGATGCGAATGCTGATGCAAGCACTAAAATTATATATATATATATATATATATATTATATATATATATATATATATATATATATAATATATATATATATATATATATATATAATATATATATATATATATATATATATATATATATATATTACCAAAGTTCCAAATGGAAAAAGTATTAATGAGTTTCTCACTATTATTTTCAGACCCACTCTTAATTTTTTTACTTTATTTAAACAAAAAATATATCTAAAACTTTCGTACATAGAAACCACTTACATCCCAACTTAATAGAAATATTATTACTGTATTTGAAGCTGCATTTCCCCAGTGCCAGTTCATTCTTATAAATTATAACTCCCTCTCAATTTATAGTTTCTTCAGACACAAGGAATCTCCCCCAATGCTTCTCAGATCCTCATTAATTTATTTATTTAAGTGTTTCAGCTCTAATGAGGCGTATGTAATAGGATAAACAGGTCTACGATTAACAGTGAGGATTGATAAGAGTATAGGAGTTTCCTTTAGAACTGAACTTAATCTTTGCTTTCCTGAACACTCTGCCATAAGAGACCATTGAGATACCCACCTTTTTTTCTTCTTCTAATTTCTCTATCCTTTAACATTTACCTTCCCTTCATGATTGTAGGATATTAGAGTCTTTATATATATAAAAAAACTCATTGTCCATCCTTAAATGATGAAGTTTCTACTATTGTTTTTTTTTACTCAATGATGAAGTCCATTTTTCCCAAAAAATTACAACCTTTTTAATTTTTTCTTGATGTTGCTAAATTTCGATTTTAGTCTTGGTTTTGATTTATGTTATTTTAATTTCAATAATATTTTATTTTTATTATTATATTTTAATTATTATTATTGTAATTATTATTATTTTAAATATATTATTTATTTTTTCATGAATTTATATTTTGATAGTATTTTAAAATAAAAATTTGCAAAATTTTGTTTGTGCTGAAGACGAACCGAGATAAGCCTTGAAACGTTCACAGTTTATTAAAATGAGTATATGAAATACTTTAGTATACTGTTTAAAATATTACTTATATATATATATATAATATATATAATATATAATATATATATATATATATAATATATATATATATATATATATATATATATATATATTAGTGATGGATCGGATGTCAAATTTTCTAACTGGCGAATGCGGATGCGGATGCGGATGTCGAATTTTCGAGAAGTGCAGATGCGGATGCTGATTTTTCGAAAGTGCGGATGTGGATGCGGATGTTAATTTTCCGCGGATGCGGATGCCATCACTAATATATATATATATATATATATATATATAATATATATATATATATATATAATATATATATATATATATATATATATTATATATATATATATATATATATATATATATATATATATATATATATATATATATATATATATATATATATATAAGCTATTTAAATAAAACCCTTTTATAAGAAAGCCATTCAAGCCTGAAAGAAAAATCTTCAGTTTTGCGTTTATAAGAAAAGAAGTGCTAAAAAAATAGGCTCTAAAATTTCCGCCTGTTTTAACCCATTTTCTCGTATCAACCCCCCACCCTCACCCCCCACTTAGTCCGTGCCCCTACTGCCACCCCCACCCCCCACTTAGTCCGTACTCCTACTGCCACCCCCACCAACTGCCGCTATTCAAAAAAAAAAAAAAAAGTTGTTGAAGTGTTATGACGTAATATCTTAGAATCCTATCTTTCTTTCTACCGCATTACTCACCGGAGAAATTTTGAAGTTGGAAAAAAAAAAAAAAAAAAAAAAATGTATAAATATAAATAAAATAAAAAAAAAAAAAAAAAAAAAAAAAAAAAAAAAAAAAAAAAAAAATCTTTTTTTTTTATTTTATTTATTTATTTATTTTTATTTTTTAGGCTGATAGCGTGAAAAAATAGTTTTCAAAGTGTGTGTGTGTGTGTGTGTGTGTGTGTGTGTGTGTGTGTGTGTGTGTGTGTGTGTGTGTGTGTGTGTGTGTGTGTGTATTGTTCCACTTTTTTCCCCTTTTTATTAGACTGAGACCATATCCTAATCTCTCTCTCTCTTTCTCTCTCTCTCTCTCTCTTTTTTTTTTCTCTCTCTCTCTCTCTCTCATATACATACAAAATAATAGGTGCAATATTTTTTTTTGTCTTTTTATATAAAATATATAGGATAAAAATGTTTTTAACGGAATATTTTAACCTTATTATTATTATTATTATTTATTATTATTATTATTATTATTATTATTATTATTATAATACAAACATTTAATTCTTGAAACAAATCACACATTTATTTATAAATAACAAATTTATTTCATTTCGTAGCCCATGAACAGCTGTAATTCAAACACTTCCACTCTCTGTACATCATTAGTCCGATTATTAAGAGGGTGTTCTAAAAAAATTATAAATAAGTAATGAAAAGCAGTGCTATAAACGTCTGAATAACGATATTGTGAGAGTTTAGATGACGATGATCGACGTAATTTCAAGCAATTTCCGTCTCTGTGATTGGTCAATTGATTTAAATCTGGCAACTTTCATTTCATGACGTCATTTCCGAGATTTGAATTTTTGAGTTTGTAACCAACGTCAAAATTTAAGGCAGGAAAACTGCAATTCGACTTTATTACTTATTGTGTCTATACTTTGGTTCTACGGTAAAAATTAGGTAAATATATGGTTACCCGGATTTAGCAATCTTTAAATATATATATTTCACATTGTAATTTCATTGGTTCCAATAATTTTAATGATGGTTTGTCGCCAAAGTCTTTTAAATATTATGTATTTTTTAATGTTTTTTTATATTTAGATTAAATTATTTGATTGATTATATTAATTAACTAATCAATTTAATTAATTATTTAATAAATTTAATTAATTAATTATTTATTAATACTTGTTCATATCGGAGAGTTCTAAAATTTCTAAATTTTCTGAAAATATCTCTTCAGTCAGGTGGAAATCCAGAATTTAGTAGTAGTAGTAGTAGTAGTAGTAGTAATAGTAGTAGTAGTAGTATATAGTAGTAGTATACATGCATTGCCCTATTAGAGGAGGGGAACTTTTCTAGGAAGTTTTTTCCTAGGGTCCGCCTGAGGAATCGAACCAGCGTTTTCAAACAAGTGACTCAATCACTCTACCGTTATGCTACTGTTGATGAAAAATATTAAATCTTTTTGATTTAACAAATTCCTCAAATTCAATCTCATCATAAAACCTGACACCATAAAATTAAATTCATTCAAACATTCCGCGACTCTGGGTTCCGATTCCGAGACTCTGGGGTTCCGATTTCGCGACTCTGGGGTTCCTATTCCACGTCTCTGGGCTCCTATTTCGAGATTCTGGGCTCCTATTCCGAGATTCTGGAGTTCCAATTCCGAGACTCTGGGCTCCGATTCCGAGACTCTGGGTTCCGATTCCGAGACTCTGGGTTCCGATTCCGCGACTCTGGGCTCCGATTTTACGACTCTGGGGTTCCTATTCCACGTCTCTGGGCTCCTATTTCGAGACTCTGGGCTCCGATTCCGAGACTCTGGGTTCCGATTCCGAGACTCTGGGTTCCAATTCCGAGACTCTGGGTTCCGATCCCGCGACTCTGGGCTCCGATTTTACGACTCTGGGGTTCCTATTCCACGACTCTGGGGCTCCTATTTCGAGATTCTGGGTTCTTATTCAGCGACTCTGTATCCTAATTCTAATTTTTCATTTAAAGTCATGTTTAAAAACCCAAACTGATGTCATTAGATAACTGCTGTAAATGCAACTCAAACAGGAAACAACTCACGCATCACTCTACTTCAGGAAACTTTTCTTGTATCGAGGTCCATTTTAGATTGTGCCTTCAGCCAAGTTGGACCCCAAGACTAAGCCATTCCCTTTGTCAGTTTACATTATTTTTTTTTAATATTCCATCCATATTTAAAAGAAACTTCAATGTTTGTTGGAAGTATTAGTTGAAGTGATTTTAAAATTAATAAAGCAAGATCTGAGGTCATGATCATGTTGGCGAGAAGGAAAAAAAAAATCTAAAGGTCTTTAAAGGTAGAGGAAAACGATGAAACAAGCCAATGTTTAACTATTTGGAAAGTTTGATTAATATGAACTGAAAATATGAGGATAAAATTAATATTATAGGAAAGATAAAGCCAGAATTGCTTTGAATAAAATAAAGAATTTGATGAGAAAGCATATTTTTAGTAAATACAAATTTATATTTGTTAGGGGACGATAAATGAGCTACCCGATCCATATATGTATATATATATATATATATATATATATATATATATATATATATATATATATATATATATATATATATATATATATATATATATATATATATATATATATATATATATATATATATATATATATATCATTGAATATGTGTCCAGACTTTAGGGACACCCTGTATATATATTATAAGGTATATTCATTGAATAAATGTGTGTCGATCAGGATAGAAAGAATGAACACTTCAAGGAAAAATAATAAAGAAAAATATGTGAACGAACAGGTCTCTATTTACATGACACATTATGTGTGTGTGTGTGTGAGAGAGAGAGAGAGAGAGAGAGAGAGAGAGAGAGAGAGAGAGAGAGAGAGAGAGAGAGAGAGAGAGAGAGAGAGAGAGAGAGAGAGAGAGAGAGAGTTCAATTTTAGCAGAATGCAAAAAGGCAGTTGTGAGGTTGGAAGATACAAGAGGAGGGAAAAAGGAAGAAGCAAAGTTAGGGTTGACATTTTTCGCAAAATGCCAGAAAGGGTGTGAAGAAGAGGAACCAAAAAAATTATTGCATTTTCTACAAAGTATTAATTTTATAATTTATCATATATATATATATATATATATATATATATATATATATATATATATATATATATATATATATATATATATATATATATATATATATATATATATATATATATATATATATATATATATATATATATATATATATATATATATATATATATATGCTATCTCGATTAATCAATAGTGTAAAAGAAATTACTCATTTTTTTTCCATCAGTAATAAAAAATATAGACTTTTAACTCGTTTTAAAAAAGAAATGGGAGAACCCCCAACACATCCCCTCTTACCCCCATTATCGCTCCCTCCCTTTCCCCCATCCTCTACAACAGGAGCTTTATCCTTTTACACTCTAGTAGGCAGACGGCGTATCAATAACAAAGCGTCTCTCTCCTTTCGGGTACCTTATCACCGAATTAATCCTTTAGCCAATTACCAGACGGGAAATTGGGAGAGGAAATTGGCTGTGAATGATGATAAATGGAACTTTTGAATTAACCAATCACAATCAAAAGTTTGTATGGAAAAAGCGCGCCAACTTTAAATAGACTTCCGTGTAACTGTTAAGAAAATCATTGTATCTTCTTTTTGAATGAAATATTTCACTTCATTAATTTTCCTTCGAATTATACACACACACACACACACACACACACATATATATATATATATATATATATATATATATATATATATATATATATATATATATATATATATATATATATATATATATATATATATATATATATATCAAATCAAAATCAGCCCCCAGGAAGGGGTATTAGCCCTGTCAGCAGGTTCATTCGAGGATTAACCAAGGGTTTCACGGGTCGACGGGAAACATCCACTGGCTGGCTAGGTCTATAGCTGATGCCGATTTTGATCCCACCGGAGCAAGCACACATCTGGTGTACTTTTTACGCATAAGTGGGCGGAGCTAAGCGGAAGAGAGAACTGCCCAAATTTCTCTACTCCAACCCAGCCTCGAACCCTGGTCTCACGCTTGCTAAGCTAGTGATCGATCGACTGAGCTCTGGAGCCGCTATATATATATATATATATATATATATATATATATATATATATATATATATATATATATATATATATATATATATATATATATATATATATATATATATATATATATATATATATATATATATATATATATATATATATATATATATATATATATATATATATATATATATATATATATATATGAAATTTAAAGGTAATGATGAAAATATATGGTAAATATTAAAAAAGTTAATAAGAAAGTCGAGAAATGTAAACTAAAAAAATAAAAAATAAAAAAAAAACATGAAATAGAATATTTATAATGAAACGAAAGAAATTAAATTAATCGAATCTGTTAAAAGCAGAGTTGACAGAATAAAAATCAAACTAATTGAATTAGTTGATTTTTGTTTTTCTCAAAAAAATCATGATTTTTTCAATTTGAAAATTTTTTTTTTTTTTTTTTTCAAAAAAATCATTTTTATTTAAAAAAAATTTTTTTTTTTTTTTTTTTTTTTTTTTTTAAACCACTTTTAAGTTCAGAATATCATAACAGAACTTACAAAAAGAAAAATGAATTAAAATTAATATAAATTTAAACATTTTATCGAGCTGGAGGAAAAAATTAATCAATTATTAATTAATTAATTAATTATTTAAATTATTGAAACCTTCAACACTATTTTACTTTTAAATTCTGATTTTAGATATTTACTGTAAAAAGAGGGTGAGTTATATAAAAATTATTAATTTTAAAATTTCAATAGAAATATTTTTAAATTTAATTTAATTATTTATTTATTTATTTTGCAATCTGTACGAGTAAGTCCGTGACGCACCAACCCTTTTTCATCACAAATTTCATTTAATTAAAAAAAATTAAAAAATTAAATACAAGCTATCTAGTATCTATAAAAATAAACTTATTCAAAAAAAAAGTTTATTGTAGTTTTGTTCCATAGAAATATTAAAAAAAAAAAAAAGGAACAAAAGAGAATAAAAAGTTTTAGGATTGAAATATTCCAACATTCAGAATTTTTTTTTTTTTTTTTTTTTTTTTTTTTTTTTTGCAAGATGATTATTTTTTTTTTTAATAATCGATTTAATCGGACCAATTCACTTATATTTAATATTCAATTCAAAGCTTTAACTCTCTCTCTCTCTCTCTTCTCTCTCTTCTCTCTCTCTCTCTCTCTCTCTCTCTCTCTCTCTCTCTCTCTCTCTCTATCTATATATATATATATATATATATATATATATATATATATATATATATATATATATATATATATATATATATATATTATATATATATATATATATATATATATATATATATATATATATATATATATATATATATATATAGTATATATAATTATATATAAATTAATGTTTTATTTTACTTCAAAATTTAAGTGCTTAGAGTTCCAACGTAAAAATATTTTTTATTTTGATATTTATCGTAATAATATAATAAATAAAAATTAAATAATATAAAAAATAAAAAAAAAAAAAAAAAAAAAAAAAAAAAAAAAAAAAAAAAAATTATCATTATTTTTTTTTTTTTTTTTTTTTTACAGATCGTCACCACTCACGGGTGGGGGGGCACACACAAGGGGGAAGAAAACTCATTCAAACACAGACACCTAACACACATCCTAAATATATATTAATTATGCATTAATATAAAATTAATACTTTTCTTTAAAATTTAAATTGGTTCTATCAGTCGCATTTTCGTCATTTATAATTTAAATTTAATAATTAACTAATTAAATTTACTTATTTTTACATTTACTTATTAATTATTACTTACGCGAATAAGCTTACTAATAAAAAAAAGACTTGTAACTAAAATAAATCAAAAAATCATAAAAATAAAAATAAAAAACAATGATTTTTTAAATTTGATTCATAAAAAAAAAAAAAAAAAAACAATTTTTTTTTTTTATTTTATATAATATATATATATATATATATATATATATATATATATATATATATATATATATATATATATATATATATATATATATATATATATATATATATATATATATATATATATATATATATATATATATATAAAATCGCCAACCTTTGTTAAAAGTAAATATTGCTAGTAAAGAGTGCTTTAATTTTATAACCTAACCTGACCTAAACTAACCATTTTTTTCAGTTATCACCGCACCTCACGGGCAGAGCCCTACTCAGCGTTAAAATAATAAGAGAATAAAAATCAATTCAATTCCCACCCGAACGCAAATTAGGAAAGTAAAATAATAAGAGAACAGAATCCCCCTCAATTCCCATTTAACCCAAATTAAGATTAAATTCAGCAGGAAATACAGAAGATAGAAGAGAATTCCACAAAACAGAGGTGGCTGGAAAGAAGGAAGCACCACAACGGAGAAGTTTGGAGTTGTTTATCTCCACATAAAATTCATGTGCAGATAATGCACACCTTGTGCTACGATGACGCCGTAAAGGTCAATTCCTCGAGCATTTGCCGCTATGGTACCTATAAAAAAAAGAGACAAATCACCAACGTCAAGTCGCAAAGATAAAGGTTCAAGTGAACAGGAAAGAGCGTAACAGTTTATAAGTCTTTTGGCTTTTGACTCAACCCCATCCAAAAGACGGGTGAAACCTGAGCCACCCCAGATATGATAGTACTCCATACAAAGGTGTATGAGGCCCTTGTATATCTGGAGTAATTGCGAAGAAGAAAAAACTACTCTCGCAGCCTAAACAGAACTCTCAGCTTTTTTTGAGGCCGCTCTAACAACCATTGAGATATGAGGTTTCCAAGTAATTTTTTTTATGTGAAGACCAAGGATGTTTATACTGTCAACAGGAGAAAGGGGAGAGCCATCAAAGAATTTGAAAAGTTGGAAGTGTCTTTGAGAGAAAGATTTCTAGAAGTTGAGTTTCTAAAGAGTTGAATTTTACAAGGTTGAGACGACCTCACCGGAAATTCTATCCAGGTCAGCAAGAATGGAATCGGAAAGATGAAGACGAGAGGAAACTCTAGATGCAAAAGAGGGAGTATATTTGAAATGAGTAGAAGAATGGAAGGTCGAATCATCGGTATATGAATGGATAGGGTTAGATGAACAGCTGAGATCATTAATGAAAAGTAGGAATAGAGTAGGAGACAAGACAGAAAACACCGATGAACACCACTAGTGACAGGAAAGGAAGAAAAAGTCACCCCATCAACAGCAGCCGAAATGGAACTATTAGAAAGAAAGCTAGATATAAGTAAGCAAAGAGAAGGAAGAAGCCCAATGGATGGGAGCTTTGAAATCTGACGCATGCCACACCCAGTCAAATGCCTTTGATTTGTCAAGCGCCACCACACAAGGCTCCACATAGTCTCTAAGGGTAGAATATCATAAATCTGTGAGATAGGAAATTATATCACCAGCATACCTCGAACGTCGAAAGCCATACTGATAATCAGAAAGAGGGGAATGGGATTCCAAATGATCTAAGAAATGAGAGTTGAGAAGGGTTTCAAAGATCTTTGACAGAATACAAGTGAGAGATATAGGGTGATAGTTAGAAGGATCAGAGCAGCTACCTTTTTTTAGGGATAGGTTGGAAAAATGCGCGGTTCCAACACTGAGGGAAAGCAGTAGTACTTGGTCAAAGAAAAGTTGAACGAGGAACTGAGCTAGCTCAGAAACACATATATATCCACTTGCCTTCCTATAACGTTTATAGATTTTAGAAGCCCATACACCTGATCAAATGTGAAAGGCATGGGACATCTGAGTGGGAGAAGGAGAATGAGGAAGATTGGAAGTTTTATTCACAAACTAAAATTTTACAAATTCGTTATATTATGACCTCATGGCAACAGGATATGGAGTACCCCAGCTAAAGGTGGACTTCGTATATTATTTTCCTTTCAAACGCACGATATTAGTTTCATCCTCTCGAAATTAAATATTTAACTTTTTTTCAATATTTAGTTTTATAAAAAATGTGTTACCACTGAAATTTAATATTAACGTCATTTCCTAGCGAAATACTGACAAAGAATAAAAAATAAAATCCTCGTTAGAACTTAATAGGATATATATAATATATTATATATATATATATATATATATATATATATAATATATATATATATATATATATATATATATATATATATATATATATATATATATATATATATATATATATAATGTGTGTGTGTGTGTATTTGTGTGATACTAGGTTATAATTCTAGTTCTGTAAAAATTCTGTAAAATTATCAATGAATAAAAGAAACGCTCTAGCTAACGCGTTTTTGACACGTTTGATAGCGTGAAAAAGATTACTATTCTTAGGAACAGTCCCAAATCCGAGTATCTTCAATATTTTAGTTCTCAGGCCTTTCGAAATTTCAAACTTTCAAAGTTTGTAAAGTTAAATGCTAAAAAGTGTTTGCTTTAAATGGCTGTTCAGAGAACTGAACAGATAGAGGATGAGACAGTGTAGAAAAGCGTATCTTGTTCACAAATCCGTCGCAATGGAAAGCTTAAGCTACTGGACAGTTCAGATGAGCAGGTACATTGTAATTGCAATTGCAGATAAAGAGAGTAACCCAACAAAGAGACTAGAGAGAGTAGCGAGTACAAAAATGTTAATAAGACGAAAAATTGTAGACTCCGTCTTTTCAAGTAGAGCTGTGTGAAGGAAACCACTTCAGATATGTGAGGCATACTTCATAAAGGATCGAACGACATTCCTATAAAAGCGAGCAACTAAGGTGGCCTGAAGAAATTCCAAGGCCCTTCATAACACGCAAGTTTCAGCTTCTCCGATTCCACTCGGCTTATTTTAAGCTTCACAGGATGGTCTGAGGTGCCAATTATACATTACACAATTTTTTAAGATTGATATAATAAAACCAAGAAAATAAGGTGATCTTTCAAAGAATCACAAATTTATTTTATACTTTACATGATGATCTCAAGTGCAAAGATATTAACACAATTTTATTGAAAGGGAAATTCTTGGAATAATAAAACAAAGAAAATAACTAATGTGATCTTTTAAAGAAAGATCACGAAAAAAAGAAACACCAAGAATATTAAGGATAGACGAAGGTTTTAGTTGTGTCAATGTTTAATCGTGTGGAAAGATTATGTCGTGTTGAAAGATTAAAGGACTGAGTTTTTGAGGCATTGAAAACATCCACATTTTACGTGTTACAGTTAGAAATTAGAGAAAGATCAAAAGAAAGCTGCTCCAATGTTACCCACCTAGCACGATGAATTAGAAGTTGGGTTGAACGCCTTTCAAGATGAAAGAGTAATTAATAATGAGTGGATTCATCGGTACAGAAACG
Organism: Armadillidium nasatum; assembly: GCA_009176605.1. Classification (NCBI taxonomy): domain Eukaryota; kingdom Metazoa; phylum Arthropoda; class Malacostraca; order Isopoda; family Armadillidiidae; genus Armadillidium; species Armadillidium nasatum. The sequence goes on from SEYY01007916.1 coordinate 266,265, forward strand.
GAGAGGTGATGAAGTAATAGATATCGTTAATGAAAAGCAGAAAAAGAGTATGGGATAGGATAAATCCCTGAGGCACATCACTATTAATAGATTTAAAGGATGAACGGTGGCTGTCTACTACAGCTGCTATAAAACGACTGGAATAGAAATTAGGGATAATGTTACAAAAGAATCAATCCCTAAAAAGGGAAGTTTAGAAATCAAAATTTTGTGCCAGATTTTGTCGAATGCTTCCAATATATCTAGCACTACAACAAAAGATTCACCGAAATACTGAAGAGTGAAGAAAAAAAAATATGTTCAATAGAATTTTCCTTTTGAAAGCCATACTAGTGATCAAAGATAAGATTAGAATAATTGAGATAATTCCAAATATTCCAGTTAATTATAGATTCAAAAACTGAAAGATTGACCATATTGTAGAAAGTTTTTGACGATTAACACCCTATATTGAAGTGTTTTTCCATAAAATTATAGTCAAAGGTTTTTATTCCAGTTCCACCAGCACATATTTCTTTAATTATTTTTCGTATTTTCATGTACATTGGTATTCTTATGACCATTCTTACTCATGAACACAGAAAGGTCTTAGAAAATGATATTCGACTGGCTTTAAGCTTTTAAAACCCAGTGCCGATGTGTCAAATTGGACAATCTCGTCGAGTATTTAGATTTTAATGCGTCCGAGTGTTATATGCTCCTTAATTAGGATAAAATTACTTCTACCTTATACACCCAGAAACTGCTCGACTTGGTTTATATAGTCGATTAAAATCGACAAAAATGGGCGTATATTTAGGAAGGAACTCCTTATATCATAAAAGAAAGAAATAAAAATAAGTGGGCTTAGACGCTTGGCACCTGGTAGCAAGAACAGCGTTACTAAACTCTCCTGTCCAAATACGATTTTATCATATATCATATTTGATCAGAAGAAAATATTCTAACTGAATTTCTGAGTAGAAATCCATCTCGTTGGTGATCGGATTTGCCCATTTCAGTTTCTGAAACTAGCAATTTCATCCAATAGAGAGTTCAATGTTTATACCAGAGCTTTCACCCCAGCAGAGTTCTTCAGCTGAGTAGTAGTTTTCCCTCGCTTCTATATTCCATATTTCAAAGACCAAAAATATTTAAGTAATTTCAGTGCAAGATTGACTACAAGGAACTGTCAACATTGCACGAAGTGATATTCAATTTCAAAAATACTTTAAAAAATACTAAAGATAATTTGGTGACTGTTTATACCATAAAAATGAATGCTTTCCTTAGTTAATGATAAGTAACAGGTACATCATTTGGGAGTTACTAAACAGAAAAAGAGATAGATAAAAAATACACAAAAGTTTTGTTCATAAAATTTGGGATACTAAAAGCAGAAAAAGAGATAGAGAAAAAATACACAAAAGTATAAAAATAGCTCTTCGCAGATATATTCCAGAAATGGATCGTGCCTCCCCACTGTTCCAAAGTGGTTATGTTCAAAGGATTCTCTCTCTTTTTAATTATTTTTCTTCTTTTGTTAAATGAATAACAACTATTTTCTGTGTCTCTGGCACCACAGGCTATCTTCAAGTACAAATTTTCTTAAGGAAATTCACAGTATAAAAAGAAAACAAAAATTATACAAACATTATAGACTGGGGGAGTCTCGATAGGCCCATGTGGCTTCTAACTGTCTCTAATGTTCAAATGTTCAATGGAACCATTATAAAAATAATTTTATTTTTTTTAAATAAAAATAAGTACACATTTTATTTTATAATTATATATTTTTTAATTTATTTTATTTTTACAAGAAAAATAAATATTTAATAAAAAATAATTTTCTTTTAATATTATCATTTCAATGAAGATACAAGTACAAGAGAAACATTAAATAAAAAAATTCTTAATACTAAAAAATTTAAAAATTAAAATAAAAAAATAAACATATTAAAATTTACAAATTAATATATATATATATATATATATATATATATATATATATATATATATATATATATATATATATATATATATATATATATATATATATATATATATATATATATATATATATATATATATATATATATATATAATATATTGGTTTAAGTAATTCTCCAAATTTCAAAAATAATTCAATTCAATTCAATTTACTGGTTTTAATTGATTTATTTCTTTTCTTAAAATTCTAAATGGAAATTTTTATTATTAAAAACTAAGACAATGGGGGCAAAGGTCCTTCGACCCAAGTGAGAAGTTTATTTTGCGAGGAATGAGAAGCTGCAGTATGATCTCTTAAGAGTGTCTGAGAGAATGTGAAGTGATTCTGTCTGGCTTCTTGTTCTTGGATAGTGTCTCCGAATTGTCTATGCAAATCTGATGGTATAAGAAGGGTTTTATCACTTATATAAGCTTAAAGAATAAAAAAAAAATAATGCTGCCTAACTGCATTACCATACAAAAAAAAAAAAAAAGATCTCAATAAGAATATTAAAGGGCTATGGGCAGTTGAAGATTTTTTGAGTCTTCGAAGATGTTATTACTTGTGCGGATGATTGAATCAAGTAGTCAGATGAAGGAATTTAAAGTTTGTGACACACTGAAAACCCCCCCAAAAAAATTTCCTGTCCAATTAAAAATATAAGATCAAAAGTTAGAAATTAAGATGGTCGTTAACATAAGAATGACACATAGGAGGTTATTGATGAACAGTAGAGATAAGTTTACTCCCGAAAGTTTTTGGTATGTTCAACTCAAAAGTAAATAAAATGGCAGAAGTAAAAGCTTACCAAAAAAGTCAAAAGAATCAAGAGTTGGAAAACAGGAAAAATCAGTTGAGCTTTTTATGGAAGCCATGCTGGCAATACCAAGAAAGAAAATAATTAAAATCAGTTTCACGATAGATTAGAAATTTTAATGTGTGGTAAAAAGTACGCCGGAAATAAACTATGGGTCATTGATGCATGAAATGGACGAACCAATAGGGACTAGATTGCAAGGGAGTGTTCTGCCAAAGCTAAAATTAAGCTGTGACTAATTTCTTAGAATTCTGTAATAACTGGGAGTGTGTGTAAAAAATCACAGTAGAAATCAAATGGCACCTGGGTTACATTTACAATTTATCGCAATTACTAAAATACTACAGATTTTTATTCTCTCTGAAGTTCTTAAAAGTAAAATCAGGATATGAGAGAGCAAACACGCAAAAAAAGCGATCATTAAATTGAATTTTATGCAGTAATTATATTACATTTCAAACAAGAAACATCATACCTTTTAATATGGCTGAAGCCCAAAGTTGCAAATGCAAATCTGGTATTTTAGAAGCAAGCTGCATAGCAGGCGATACCATATTCGACGCCTCTCTAGGACTTCCAAGTGCTAAGAAGATGTGACCAAGTAACACCAATGAACATGAAGTCAATCTGTTCAAATCTTCAGCATTTGCCATTTTTAAAGACTCCCTAAGGTATCGCCTTGAGAGAAAATGTCAATTAACTTAAAATATATCCCTTATTAAAAGTAGGAATTGGAAATCAAAAACATTATTATTTAGATCTATAAAATCTTCAAGCTATAAAAAAAAATAACATCACAAAAACATCTAAATATCCGTACTTGCCATCGTCGTGCCTGCTGGTGAAGAAAGCGTGAAGACCCTGTACATAATAAGCAGCAGCTCTAAGACTGTATGACTGGGATGGTAATGTTTCGGGATTAATCTTATCCATGATTGCGAGAAACTCATTCTCTCTCTGGCACCGAATGTAAACAATTGCTAAATTGAGATTCGCGAACGTCCAAAGTTCTCGATTTGATGGGTGGTGTGAGGAAGACTGAAAACGAAATTTTTTTTTTGCATGAAACTAACATACTAATTATTACACCAAATTATTATATAAATTTACTCACCAAGGACAGAATAAAATTCAACAATAAACCTAGGAAACAGTAGATTTTCCTTTAATAAAAAAAAAAAAAAACTCGCTATCTTAGAACTCCCATTTGACACCCACATAACTCTCACTCAATCCGCACACTGACTATATTAACTTAAAAGGCACATATAAACTCAATGAATTAAAGACTAACAGGTAGCAAAAAATTTTGCAATAGGTCCTAACAATAATAACTTTTGTAATATCACTATACCTCATAAATAAACACCTAGACATAATAGGTTCTCAACTATCCGGTAAATCTCTCCACAGATTACCCACTACATCAGACACTTCAGCAACCACCAACAATAAGAACAAATAAAAACACACCAGCTTCATACGACTCAAACATCTACAACATACTATCCTCCTCCCACACCCAAATACCCCATTATTAAACTAACCCAAAGAATAATCTCTGCATACTCAATACCCAAACATCATCTTACTCCAAAAATCTCCGCAGAATAAACCCAATACCGTATAATTCAAGAAATGTTACCTAGACTTCGCTCAAGTCATCATCCACCCCCTTTAAGAATACAGTTAGGAAAAAATTAAGCACCTTCCCCTCCCCCATCTTTGAAGATATATCTCTCCAACATCAGAGGGCACATGACACCTAATACTGGACTGCCCACCCTGAACAACCCCAAATAAATTGACAATATTACTTCCTTGGAGAACCAATGGTCAAAAAACTTACAAAGAGAGAAGCCAGTTTTTTGTAGAGGTGGTGGTGGGGATGGCAGGAGGCGGCAAAAAAAAAAAATAAATAAATAAATAAAAGTGAAAAATATACTAACTTTTAATGCTGCTTTAAACTGGAGTTCTGCAGCTTCCTGATTGTTCATGCTCATCGCATAGACAGCGAGTAGTGTGTGAACTTGCGCTTTGTGAGCCTGAAAGAAAAACAATAATAATGGCATACTTATCCTCTTTCAAACATTCGAATAATAAAATATTCTAAGGAATGGTCAAATACAAGAAGAAACGAATGTGGTAGTGAAACTGAAAATAACTAGGAGAATAATCTATATTTTAGAAAACATACAAGAAGAGTTAAATGAAAAGAGAGAGAGAGAGAGAGAGAGAGAGAGAGAGAGAGAGAGAGAGAGAGAGAGAGAGAGAGAGAGAGAGAGAGAGAGAGAGAGAGAGAGAGAGAGAGAGAGAGAGAGAGAGAGAGAGAGAGAGAGAGAGAGAGAGAGAGAGAGAGAGAGAAGAGAGAGAGAGAGAGAGAGAGAGAGAGAGAGAGAGAGAGAGAGAGAGAGAGAGAGAGAGAGAGAGGAGAGAGAGAGAGAGAGAGAGAGAGAGAGAGAGAGAGAGAGAGAGAGAGAGAGAGAGAGAGAGAGAGAGAGAGAGAGAGAGAGAGAGAGAGAGAGAGAGAGAGAGAGAGAGATCGAGAGAGAGAGAGAGAGAGAGAGAGAGAGAGAGAGAGAGAGAGAGAGAGAGAGAGAGAGAGAGAGAGAGAGAGAGAGAGAGAGAGAGAGAGAGAGAGAGAGAGAGAGAGAGAGAGAGAGAGAGAGAGAGAGAGAGATAGAGAGAGTAGAGAGAGAGATGATAGATAGAGAGATATATAATATATATAGAGATATAGATATATATATATATATATAGATAGAGAGATAAAAGGGAAGATCAAGAGAAAAATATTCAATAGAAGAATAAGGAGAAAAGACTAAAGTAAATTACAAAAAAGTTAGAAGGGAAATCTAGAAAGATTGAAGTGTAGTACAAAGAAACCTCATAAATTACAAATTAAATTAAAATTTCATTTTCAATACAGCTATAATTATTAAACTCTACCAACCTGCATCAAACTGGGATGTAGCTGCAACAAACGACAGATTTTGGATATCTCTTTGATTGCGGACTCTTTAGAGCCAATTACAAGATGGCACATAACGGAATGTTCATGCAAGAAGATCTCCAACGAATTTAATAAAGAAACATTTTCAAAAGCTGTATTCAGAGATAGAGGATGAAAAAAATTAATTTGAATTTAGTCATTACTTTGTTATTACCTTAACATATAATTAATAAGAATTAATAATAACAATAATAATTTACTGTAAACATTAAAATTCCATAAAATACTTTATATAATATATATATATATATATATATATATATATATATAATATACTTAATGATAGTAAAAATAAACTTCAAACTAAATTTAAAGCAATATTGACTAATTTACCATTTATACTCTTTAGTTTTTCTATCTGAAACAGGGCTTTGTCTGTGTATTTCTGAGCTTTTTCCATGTGCCCCGCTTGAACAGAATGCATGACTGATACTAAAAATGCCAACACACACAACTGTTCTCGAGGTAGCCATACAAAAAATTCAGAACTACTATTTGGTACCAAATCTGAAATATTAATATCATTAAATTTAGAACTTTCAGACTTGTAATAAGAAATATGCTAACGTAAGTTTTAGTCTACTAAACTTACTTTATTTACATTAGTCAACAAAAAACAAATTTTGAGTAAAACTGCTTGCAACGAATCTATTTACAACTATAATAGGTATTGAATAAGAAGTTGAATACCTATAGAGGTAACATCACTGCACATACGTTAAACCTCAAAGTATGAGAAAATTAGCGATTAGGCTGACCCCTTTACGAAAAGAACAACATAAATCACTATATATTCTCATTTCTTAAAAAAAAAAAACCTAGTTCATGACTTCCTATTAAAAATGGGTGAAGAACAAAAATATAGAAAACTTTCTTTTTAAACGGAATGTTATAAAGTGGCTGAAAGAAGCAACCATGAAGGGTTCCTGCAAACCAAAAGGTAACAGGTTGAAAAAATTTAAAAGAAAAAAAAAACAGTAATCTAGGTATGCTGATTAGATATAATACCCATGGATGAGATTGTTGTGGACAGGATTATAATAGGTAAAAGGCACAAGACTGCTTCTTAGTGTCAATTTATATCGGTAACATTAGACCTCTCATTTAGTCAGGGTTTAATCCCACAAAGCTTTCTCTACAATTTTCTTCATTTCAACAATTTTACCAACAAAATCAAAATTCATTCTAAAAAAACAAGAATATATTCCATTAACGTAAAAACGTTTGAGATCTTTAAACTGAAGAAATATCTAGAGTTTATGATCATGAAATTTTGGTATTTTTACATCAGTCTCCTTACAATCAATCCTAGGTTCCCCAACATTACAGTTCTCAACAGTATGTCATAATCCTTTGGAGGGCTGTGGGAGCCTCCGAATGAAAAAAACAGAGATGGTTTAAGAATAGAAAACAATCAGTGTTAGCAAAGCGTTACAGTAGAGTACATAATTTTTAATTCTTGTTTCAGCGAATAAGGATTCTTGAAAGAGAGAAAACTTCAGCGGCAAACACACCATCATTTCCCAGATTTTGAACCATCTGAAAATGATGGGTGTGAAACCTAAAGATCTGAAAGAAAGCAGTAAGGAAATATATTAACTTGGCAGTTGCAGTTTACAACCGAAACTAGTGGAGGATAAACCGAAACCTGGAATCAATCAAGATAAAAATATTTTTAGTAGAAATACTTAATTTAAAATTGGGATATTCAAGATAGTAAGGTTACTGCGCCCTAGTTTTATAAGACCAGAAAGTGTAATGACAAAATAATCTAGTCTCAAGAAGTCCTCCACAATCTGAAAAGGAATCTGCAGGTATATTAATGTTTATGCAGTTTTAAAATAAATTAAACTGCCAGTGAAATTGGCTGGTAATAATTTACCGAGTTTGGTGAAGGAATTTATCATGAGTCAAATTTAAAAAATGTTTCCGATTGATATGCTAAATTATGTTTCTTCAACCAAGTAAATAATTATTTTAAAAAAAGAAAGAGAGAATGCGTTCATGATTTCATTCTTATCTTAGGACTTTAACAAAAAATATTTCACGACATCCTTATACACATATTCAAGTGGTCCTTTCTCAATTGTCCATAACTATCAATCAAACCTAGAATAATAACCGAGTATCAATCAAATCTAGAATACATATCTAATAAATCATGACAAGATATTGATTCTAGAGCCAAAGACGATTGTAATTAATCCCCCCCAAAAAAGACCCACCTTCCTCAACCATTCAAGTTTTAGTGATTCGAAATTTTAGATAACCGTAATTAATAATAAATAAATAAATAAATAAATAAATAAATAAATAAATAAATAAATAAATAATAAATAAATAAATGTTCTATCGAAGATAAAAATGACGGAATATGAACAAACAACGATATAAGTATTCATACCAGTTTGTAAAGGCGAAAACGTTAAATAAAATTTCAATCTCTTTAATTAAAGAAAAAATTACAAAGGTTTACCTAATATAAAATATCTTTGGTTAAAAAAATGATCATTAAAAAAAGTAAGATTCTTATAAACTGCTTTAAAATGTAAGTTAAATTTATAATAATAATAAAAAAAATAATAATAATAAATAATAATAATAATAATAATAATAATAATAATAATAATAAAAATAATAATAACAACATGGATATACAAAATAAAATTTCCTGACAATCTCTAAGACTTACCTTGATCTGAAAGCTCTGTTATATTTTGGGTCGATTGTTGAAGCTGTTTTAGGGCAGGTTTGGCGCTCTTAACTTGTCCATTCTTTAAATGATGTGATACTAACAACACGAGCAAAAATACCTGACAAAAAATAAAATCCTTCCTTAAATAAAAGTAACTCCACTTAGGTTAGTATGGTACCATAAATTTTTAGCCTCAAAGGAGTAACTATATATATATTATATATATATAATATATATATATATATATATATATATATATATATATATATATATATATATATATATATATATATATATATATATATATATATATATATATATATATATATATACATAACCCTAGAGGAAATAAAATTCAAAATTAAAACAGAAGCAAGGCTTTCGAAAAGGTAACCGCTTTTCCTCTTTCAGGTCTATGTAAGTCTGAAAGAAGAATGGGGTATCCTAAGTAATATGAACATTTTTAAAAACAAAGCATGGCTACAATAAATACCCTAAGATGTTCCTTCTGTCCTTGAGTTCCGTTGTACTGTTCCACCATTTGAGATGACTGACTTAAGACAGATTGTATTTCAGGTTGAGGACTTCCTGCCATCATCATTATCTTAAGATTAAAAATAATGTCAAAATTTTTAACTAAAAAAAAAAAAAAAAAAAAAGCAAAAAAGCTTTTTTTTTTTTATTAATAAAAATAATAATAATAAAGAAAAAAAAAAAAAAAAAGAGAAGGGAAGAAAGAAAAAAAAAAAAAAAAAAAAAAAAAAAAAAAAAAAAAAAAAAAATTAAAAGTTTTTTTTTTTTTTTTTTTTTTATTATTATTATTACAACTACTATTACAAATTTCAAATAGTATATATATATATATATATATATATATATATATATATATATATATATATATATATATATATATATATATATATATATATATATATATATATATATATATATATATATATATATACCATTAGTTTACTGAGCATGAAGAGGAGATGAGTATACGTAACTCCTTGCATATGTGTATATTCAAGTCCCATCTGTAGAAAACCCATGGCAGACGAGAAATCATTTTCTCTTATATGAAGTTGCTGTCATATATATATATATATATATATATATATATATATATATATATATATATATATATATATATATATATATATATATATATATATATATATATATATATATATATATATATATATATATATAATAAGGAAAGAACATAAACATATCAGAAGTAATATTAGAAAATGTTAAAGAAAATAATTATATAGTTTTATTAAGCCATTTTGTGGTCAACATTGTCCACTTCAAAATATATATATATATATATATAATTTGTTCCACCATTTGAAAATTTAATTATTTTTTTATTAATTATTTTATATATATTTAAATAAATAAGATACAGAAAATGCAAACTAATAAACAACTATAAAAAAAAAAAAATAATAATAATAATAATATAAATTATCTCCCATTTTTCTCTTCACAAAAAGAGACTTCAAAAACAACAGTTTACAAAACAAATCTTTAAAAAAAATGCTGGTTCTAAGTCTTGGATTTAACCCCATAATTGCATAATGTGCAGAAAGGTTTAAGAATTATTGACATACACCAAGGAGTTACATTAAGATCAGGGTTAGTTGGGAAAAACTTTTTGAATCTTTTTCCCCAGTTTTTCCTGGAAAACACCGAGGGAAACTGGGAAAAAACAAGAGGAAAATTGGAAAAACCTCAATGATAAAATTAAATCAACTTTTACTTATCAAATATGGGTACTTATTACACTGGGGGTATTTAGTCTGCTACATTGAATTAGATAATGAATATTAGCTGATTAAGCAATAAAATTCTAATATTATATCCAACTAAAATTACATTTAGGCGATTTAACAATAAAACTATAATATGACTTGACAATTCACAGACTTGTACACAGAATAAATTGTACATAACAATTACAATTACATTACAATTTTATTTTATAAATTTTTTTGTCCAGTTTTTTATTAGGAAATGTTTATTTTTTATATATATATTTTTCTATTACAACTAACTATGTTAATATTGTGCAGCAATAGACTAATAATAGTATAGTACAGTGTATGCAGCATAAATTAATATGCTACCTGCTGCCTAAGCCTCCCAATGACCAGTTAATCTTCATTAGCTTCATGATTCATGAATTTAAGATATAAGCTGTAAACGAAGATTTATTATTAATATTATTATCTGTTTTCCCAGTTTTTTCCTAGGGAAATCTAAAGTGGTAAAAACTACCCTTGCCAACCCTGATAAAGAAGAGGGTTAAAGAATGAATCTTTACATTACATGCTAAATATATTTAATTTGGGTTTCACTTTATATTTTAACTCCAAAAATGAATTGAAATTTCCTCTACTTCTAAGCAACTGTACAGACAATTTGAATTGCTTCAAAACACCAAAAATTTTAATATTTCTTTTATAAATCAGTTTACATAGATCATCCTTCTAACTATATGAAAATAAACTTCTGAAGAATTTGACTACAACCTGAGGAAAACCAATTACCCTTATTAGAGTTAAAAAGTTTTCCCAACTTTAGTATGTAATTAAAATGTAATCCTCAAATTACTTTAAAAAAAATCCTTCACACATATGGGATAAACTATATTAAAAGAAAAAAAAAAAAGTCTTTAAATAGAATGGATAAACTGCATTACTCACGGCTGTTTGGAAGATAAGTCGACAATGC
>SEYY01007916.1:280000-287500 GCA_009176605.1 Armadillidium nasatum
CTATATTAAAAAATAATCTCTTCCAATCGAACTTTAGGGAGGTTCCACTTCAAATAAAATTTCACTCAAAAATTTTATTCACTCCAGTTCCTACTCCACAGTCCTGGTTGAAAATAATGCAATTTATTATTATCTGATGTGTTTCTCTATTCAGATTTTCAATCTTCTTTCAAAAACGTTTCCAATATAAATATACTACCTTTTTGCGCATGGGCACAACATGAGTAATTTGCCGGTGGCTAGGTAGCTCTCGATAAGAATAAGATTTTGTTAATTTTATGTATAAATCATTTACCCAGTGTCCTACTCCTTCTAATGTGAATTTCCTACGCAGAACAATCTGCGTCTTGTACAGGACTTACAATTTGGAATGAAATACAATGTCTCCCTAATATTATATAAGTAAATATTTCGGAGTTATCTTACAATAAATGATTCTCTTTTTCGTCGAGACCTCATAGAGAGTGATGCTCAAGTACATAAATGATCCTACTACATACCGCCAGTTTTATGAGTGAAATATGTAATTTGACTCGTAATAATCAAATACAATACTGATAACTTTAGAACCGAGATTTGTCGTAAAGTTGGCCATAGGATGGTGGCCATTTGATCTGCAAAAATTTGTCCAATATACCGCTATAAGTAAACTTTTTTCGGTTCTATCCTGATGATAATTTAGTGGATGGATCGGAGTATGGCAAAAGTAGATGGTGTTCCAATTGCGGAAAGGTGGTGCGTGAAATAGTGGAGTGTGGGAGGAAGTTCTAGAGAACGATGCTCGGGATGCTTGGCACATGCGCGATGTTGAATTTTCGAAAAGTGCCCGGGATGCCCGGATGTTTTTTTTTTTTCCGGTTTTGATTTTCCGAAGTTCGGATTGGCCGGTGCGAGTCATACGTTGTGTGACGGATGTTATTGAGCCAAGGAAATTTGATGAGGATGCCCGATGCCTATGCCCGGATGTGTGGATGCCGGGGTTCATCCGCAAATATCCCACACCTTCCTCAGAATCCTAACATCTAAACAGCCATCATTCACCTCAACAAATCAAGTCAACCTTTTATTTTTATGCTAGTACATACTCCTAACCAAGCTAAAGAGAATAGATTTCTTTTGAAGGGTCAGCATGACTGAGCATATCTTTCACAATCCTATAATCCCATCAACTGTTCCTTTCAATAGATAATAAAGGTTTTAAAGCTCATAAATATTTTAATTTTACTTTCCATTATTATTTACCCTTTCATTACAGTTATATATTTATTTTTAAATGAAACTGTGTATATTATTTTTTTAATAGGTATTTAACTACGCTATTATTGCCCAAATAATAATGATAGTGTAAACAAGTTTTCTGGTGTTCATATGGGTATTAGTGATTAAAAAAAAGCAAGTTGACTCGCATTAACTGTAATATAGTAAATGTGGCTGATGTGGTCTAGGAACCATACCTCCGTATTTTCAGAGGTTTATATAAGATTATTTAATTACCTTAGATATTCTACTTACTTCACCTTTTCCCATTCCTTATCTTAATTAAATCTAATTTTTCTCTAAGTCGATAATGGATTCGGGCTTTTTTAACATCCTCCTGCTCTATCTTACAACAATTTTTATAGCCCACCCCAGCCAAAATCTTATGGAAACCCTTGGTCCCAGACAAATTTCTAGCCCCTCTATTCTTACCTTTCAACGCGTTCACCACCTCCCTCCATCTCAAACTCCACAAATCTTCTACCCGCGTCTAAACCCAAATTCCTTCTCGCATTCTAAATAACTATCATCTTCATTACACATCTCAAATTATCATATTACTATATCCTATATAGATATTTACTATTTATACGGCCTTCCTATACTATTCCATATATAATACTACTTAATTTATCACTAGTATTATATTATACCTGCTCCCCTACAAGGGGAAAAATGGTTTCACTGTGGGTAAACAGGGGTCAAAATCAGCCTCTGGTTTTTTTTTTTATTTTTTTTTTTTTTTTTTTTTTTTTTTTTTTTTTTTTTTTTTTTTTTTTTTTTTTTTTTTTTTTTTTTTTTTTTTTTTTTTTTTTTTTTTTTTTTTTTTTTTTTTTTTTTTTTTTTTTTTTTTTTTTTTTTTTTTTTTTTTTTTTTTTTTTGAGGTTTTATCCTTAGTATTTTCCTCAGTCTATCAATTACACCCTTCTTCCATTTACACATCTCCCTTATTCTTTCATTTCTAATCCTATCAATCCTTCTCAATTTATATTTCGCTCTCAAATCTTTCATCTCAACGACATTGAAACTTTTTCTCGACAAAGCACTTATCGTCTATGTTTCATACACATACAATACAGGAGGTGAACACATACATTCAAACATTCTTATCTTTATTTCTTTCGAAATTTTTCCTTTCTTCCATACTTTTCTTAGGGCCCCCAATACTTTCTTCTTTCCTTTTCTTTTCACCGTCATCTGTTTTGTTTTTTTATTTCCTTGTTTCCGTTCTACCCTTACCTTCGCACCAAATTTCATTGATATTTGAATTTCTATCTCGTTTTTGCACATTTCCCTTCAAACTCTCTCACAAGTATTCTCATCTTTTCTCCAGATTCTGCCACCAACACATGCCGCATCATCTGCAAAAAGTTAAACATTCACTTCACATTCACCCTCCATATTTCTAACGTAATACTCTTCCCTTCTAAGTAAACCATTCATCAAAAAATTAAATAACATGGAGATATTATAAACCCCTGGCTCATCCTTATTTCTATCCTAACAATGCCGATTGTTTTCTCTCTTCACCCTCCTCACTCTTGATCTACAATTCGCGCTATTATTTTCCTCTATATGGTCTAATTTCTTCGGTTCCTATTTATATGTCCATATATTTCTATTTTATATATTAGATACTATATTATTTATCTTCAGCTATCTCTGATTATATTTTATATTACGTCAGTATTTTGTGCTATTTCTATTCCTATAATTTTTTAAAAAAATTGTGTATTAGGACTCAGAAAAATTCTTAAAAATCCGCTTGTCCGCATCCCCGTCTATAAAATTTGTTCTGACGTGGCCGCATAACTATCCTCCAAGGAATTTTTGGGCGAATCGCATCGCAGAGACAGAATGTTTTCAGGGAAGATTCGTACACTTACCGTCCCTTAGACAATTCCCGCTCCGCACTTTCGGAAATTCAAATTCCGCCATCGCACTTTTCACAAATTCAAATCCGCCTCGCATCCGCATCCCGCCCTTCTCTAACTCCGACATCCTCATAGCCGCAGAGATCGGACAATATGAGAAAATAATATATCAGCGGAATAATACCAATCCTACCTATATATACTTAGGAATATATTTAGGCAAGACATTCATTAATACAATCCTAATTAAATAGCTAATATACTTAAATATATTCAAATTCAGGCTTAGTTTTTAAGTGATAAAACAGGATGTTTTACTTCTGTAAGTATGGTTAATTTTAAAATGGTAGTGTCTAATTCAATTTTTTGGAAATAAATTAATACAGTTTAGTATATTGATTTGTTTGTTATTCTCAACTTTAAAGTGCCCGTATTCACTTATGAAAGAAAGTGAAAGGGACGAAGATTATTAATGACTGTATTAGGTATACAGTATGTATTGCCAGACTAATGATTGATTTATCAAGATGTAGATCACTTGTTAGATGTAAGATTTAGTTGCAAAGTAATTTGTTATGATGTGATTGGAGTAGAGTCTGGAAAATAATAAAAAAAAAAAAAAATAAATATATAGGGCTTTGACTATATAATATATATATATATATATAATAAGAAACCTGCATAGGATGCCTCTATAACTATTATACCAACCAGAGTAGATACATCTCAAGAGGCATGATTCAAATCTGCTAAACTTTCTGACTTTAGAATTAGAAAGTTTTTTATGATAACATCTGTCACAGTGAATTGAATATTGGTGACCTTTTAGATAATAATTTCTATACTCTATTTTTATATGTGTGTGAATTGTACATCAAGAGTGAGTTTGAAGAGGGAACTATTGGATTGGATTTAGCATAGGAGTGGCGCTTGAGACAGGGGTTTGTAATAATTTCCATGTTATTTAATCTATTAAATGAATGGTTTTCTTAGAAAAATGAAGAGACTAGGAAGGGAGATATTAGTTTTAGAAATATGGAGGGTGAATGTTATGTGAATGTTTTACTTTTTGAGATGATGCGGCATGTGTTAGGTGGCAGATCTGGAGAAAAGATGAGAATTATTGTGAGAGAGTTTGAGCGGGGCACACGAGATTTGAAACTTTAATTCCCAGCCCGAAGAATCAAAGTTATGGGATTGGAGCAAGGAAGAGAGTCCCGTAAACGGCAGTACGAATGAGGACTGTGCGAGGGAGGATTGGTTCTGTAGCAAAGGTGAGATGGAAACTTGCTAGGGATCGTATTGTTTGGAAAAGTACTAAGCCAACTGAACTTTCTCATAGATAAAAAGTTTAAAGTTAACATTTTCGTGCCGAATAAGCTGAAAGTAAGGATGAGATGTCGATTAAGTGGGGCGTAAAGAAATGAAGTAAGCGTGCTTGGGGGAAAAGACCGCAGAGAAATGAGGTAAAGAACAGGGACTGAAAGGAATGAAAGTATTGGGGTGGCCTAAGAAAAGTATGGAGGAGCAAGGAATTAAAAGAAGAGAATGTTGCAGATTAAATGAAGAAAATGAAGAAATAAGAGAAGTAATTTAAGACAGGAGTTTGTGTATGTGTTCACCATAACTGGATTTATACTTTGAGGTGAATGTAGCATTAGTTCGACCTGCAATAGACCGTAAAAAAACACAGAAAAGGAAAGGAAATCATGAAATGGTGCTCGTCCTCAGGGTCCCGTTAGAAGACCCAAACGGCTATCCAATTTGTTCAATAATTGAGAATGTCACCTTTGATTTGTGTTGGAGTAAAAAATTGTCGTTTAAAAAATAGAAAGGAGATGCTATATAATAGTTATTTTTTGTGCAGTGTATGGGTTATGGTTAAAAGCATAAAATGGTTGAGATATAGGTACATTCGTGGTAGAAAGAGAAAGAATATAGGGATAGAATGAAAGTCAAATTTTTCGGATTAACACAGAAGGGTGATAATTGGATAGAGCTGGAAGTAGGAATGTTGTTTGCCAAAATGTTTGGACATATGTGAGTATGTGAAAGCACGTAACAAAGCATTGGTTGGCACTGAGATGTTGAAAAGTGGAAAAAAAGTGACCCATTGGCCCCCTGGAGACGGTGTAGATCCGATGGTAGATAGTAGAAGGGTAGGAGAGGGAAGGTATTACGATATATAGTTCGTTTGAAAGGTATATTGGAGTTCGTGATGGAATGGGGGTTGAGTGATAGGGTGATTTTGATCATCATTGAGGTAGTTTAATGCGGAAAGGATCAATTTTTGAAAGCTATTAATAGACGAAGGTAGAAGATTTCGTGGGTTAAAGGCGCGGGGTGGTAAGGGGGTTCGCGGTGGCGAAAAGCCCGTTGAAAGGTACGAATGTTTGTTGGTGCTACGTTCGGATTGTGTGGTATAGGTTGCCTCTTACAGCAGGCAACCAACCCTCCAGTCGTGCGACAGTAAACGGTGATAGATTTTACCATTATAAATTAAGTTAATAAATGCGAACTAAAGTTATCGCTAGAATAAAGTAATAATTAAATAATGTGGGTATTTTAATAGGCCTTAGACACATGTATCATCCTGACAACGTTCTTAAGTTAGGTACATCTCTACGCGTCTATCGATATTATTTCGTATCTAATAATAATTTTCAAATAAAATTCGAAATCTCAAAGAATACAATCTACACCTGTACCTACCACATATATATAAAAATATATTAATATATTATTAATATAGATAATATATATATAATAGATATTATACCGTATAAATACTATATAATATATTATATATATAATATAATTATATTTATAAAATATATAATATATATTAATATATTTAATATATATACTCAATCGATGATATTATTCTATATTATGATATTTTACTATTAAATATTATTTTAAATATTTATTAATATATATAATTATAATATAATATTATATATATATATTATATATATATATATATATATATTATTATGTATAAAGAAAAATTATAAAAAAATTTCACACATGGCATTAAAATAATCGAGTATAAAAAATTTTGTTTACAGAGGTTATAAGTTAGACATGATATATATTTATTATCTAGAAAAATATTCTAAATAAAGAATATGTATCATGAATAAATATATAACTTTCGAAAGCATTTTATTATCGAGTATGTAAAAAATTTTATAATTTTTCTCATACACAGCATCAAAATGTTTTTTTTTTTTTTTTACTCAGGTTAAACAGCTGGGTGAGATACACATTTTTTATTTAGAAAACTTTTTTATATATTCAACCATTTTAGTTTTACACAGGAAAATAAAAAAAAAATTTAAAAAATTTTCCAGTGCAAAGTATCTAAATTATTGAATATACAAAAAAAATTATTTTAAATAAAAGCTATCTCACTCTACTATACAACCTCTAAAAATTTCATATAAATTATTTGAAAAATATAAAAATTACAAATTTGTTAATGGTTAGTTTTACCCCATGTGGTAACAAATTGATAAAAGATAATCACTATCTTCTAAGTATCGCCTGACTGTAAAATAAAATTTCCAACTAATTTATATCATTAACAAGTTTTAAATCTAATAGGGCAACAAATCTTTTCTTTAATAACATTTAATGAACTACTAAGATTTAGCCTAATAAACTTTAACTAGATATTCATTTTAAATTAAGAAAAATAAGAATATACTCACGGCTTGTTCAAAATGTGACCTTGCTAGCTGGGAATTATTTGTATATTGTGTAAACAAATTACCAAGTTGTAAATGAGTTCTAGCTTCAACCTTAGGTGGGGGTCTGAAAGTCAATACTGCTTGAAGACATTGCACACAAGCCTTGATGTTTGCTGGCTCTTGAGTACGAAATCTTTCTGCTAAGGCCAGAAGTGAAAGGTAGTAAGAATCCTGGGAGTTTGCCATTGTAATTTTCTAAAAAGTTTTATTTTTAAAAGCTTTCCATCCCAAGACCCAAAGAAGTTTCGAAGTCGTTTTACATGAAACGTTGACAAGGGTTATAGGTTACAAGGCTTAATGCAGCCTGCAAACCCAGGATGTGAAAATTTAATCGAAGTTATGATAATACTTTTTCGATATTTCAAAATTACGATTATATCGAACTTTAGGAATTTAAGGTAAATTATAAAATCTACTCTTTTTTAAAAATCGTGTTGACAGTACAGGAGGATGACTGAGACACCAATTTTTTTAACTAACTTAAACTCCAGCTTCTGCTCCAACTACTTCATTTTTAAAACTCAGGCTCGATGCAGCTTCTTTTTCAAAAATTCTTTGTTCTATATTAAAAAAATAATTTTCAATCCGACTTATAGGTTCCACTCAAATAAAAT
>SEYY01007916.1:297500-317500 GCA_009176605.1 Armadillidium nasatum
TGTATTAAATGGTGAGGTTAATTGAATTAAAATCTGGGTATTAACAGGTTATTTTTAAATATAATCATGATGGGTTAATTCGGGATCAAATTAGTTGTTTTTTTTTTTATAATTATTGTTTATTATTTTTTTTTTTATTACTTCAGAATCATTTTTTTGATAAGAGATTATTTTTACTACAAAGTTGATATCATTGGAGTTTTATTTTTCAAAGATTAGACTCTGGTATTGCTTTAAAAATATTAATATTATAGTCTTTAAAACCTGACATAGATATTTAACAGGTAATTAAATTGCATTTACTTATTACAGATAATGAGGTCCTTCTTAGTAGCTCAATTCCAGAGTCATCAACACCTGATGCAGAAAAAAATTTAAGTGATTCAAGAGAATCTTCTCCAAAAATAGAAAGGAGTAGTTTGGGTCATCGTTCTTCGAGTCTTGATGATACTACTCCTTTGTCTCCAGAAGCTTCTAAATCATTGCCAGAGGGTTCTGGATTAATATCACGACTTACAAAAACATTTGAACACAAAATTAATGTAATAAGAAATGAAAAACAAAAAGAAAGAGATTTAAAATCACAAATTAGAGATTCTGAGGATTTAACATATGTAGATGATAATATTGTATCACCTAATACAGAAAGTAGCTCTTCAGCTAGTAGGGCTTTGGAAGGCATGAAAAAATTCTCATTAGACAGTAAAGAGAATTCAGATACATCTTCATCACCATCAAAAGTTAAGACTACCCTGATTCAAGATTTCAATGAACAAACTAACAAACTTAAATCAGATTTTAATAGAAATATACGACCAAAGATATCAGAATTACGAAATAGAAAGTCTTTGAAAAATAGTACAGGGTCCCCTAAAATAAAAAATTCCCTATTGCAATTTCTAGGTAAGGAGGATAGTATAGTGTCCGAAGTGTCATTAAACGAATGTCATCCTGTTGACAGTTGTGTAGAAGCATTAGAAGATGGTCTTGATATTCTCGATACCGAAAAGGAGGGTATTGAGAAGTCTATCACAAATGAAAATTTAGATAGATTAGCTAGGATTGACTCTACTAGTGAACACCGCTCAAGCACCCAAAGTGAGAATACTCTTAACGTTAATGAAAAGGAGTTTAACAATAATTCAAAATACTTATATCTCCTAAGAGAAATGCTTTCATTATCTAAGTCTGTTAATACTAAGTACCTTTTGGGACTTTTTTTTGTATGTTTCTTCGGTCCTTTGCCAGGATTTCTCTCTGGTTTTATATTAGGGGTTAGTGTTGTTTTGTATTTAGGTTATCTTATTCTTCCATTAGTTTTACCTGAACAGCAAGTTGTACCAAAACAGAATGATACTGTTCTTGCAAGCACGTTTTTGAAATCAGAAGAATGTTTTTTACACATGGTGAGTATTCTCAAGTTTTTAAATTTAATACTGTTTTACTAAAATATTGACTATCTAACAAATAAGGATATCTTTATTATATATATATATATATATATATATATATATATATATATATATATATATATATATATATATATATATATATATATATATATATATATATATATATATATATATATATATATATATATATATATATATATATATATATATATATATATATATTTTAGCCATTTTAAGGGAGTTCTAACGTAGAAATTTCAAAATTGATGTACTTATATTGGAGTAATGAAATATAGCATTTAGGCATTATAATTCTTTGTAAGATAAAATTTTTTGATTAGATATATGCCTTTTCTTTATAATATTTTCATTATTTTGGCAGGGATGGATGAATGAATTGGATGGGACTTATTTTCCTGAAAGTTATCATGTGTCCCAAACACACACAGTTTTCCTTCGTCTACAAGGATCCCTTTTACAGATTGATAACTCGAGAAGTAAGTTGGTAGCATTTCTCAATTACTTGCTGGAAAGAGTTTTCAGATTCAATTTATCATGCTGTTTTTCATACACC
Source organism: Armadillidium nasatum (assembly GCA_009176605.1). NCBI lineage: Eukaryota > Metazoa > Arthropoda > Malacostraca > Isopoda > Armadillidiidae > Armadillidium > Armadillidium nasatum. Next base: position 299,487 of record SEYY01007916.1, read on the forward strand.
AGCTTGAAGCTAGTACTCAATTTGATATAACTAGGTGAATGGTTGGGTCAAAGCATACAACTGAAGTTTTGGAAGGTTCACGATCTTGCCATAGAATGAATCTTAGATTCGATTAAATTAATAGCGTAGGAAGACTCTTCAGAGATATTTGTATTCCTATGTGTATCTCATCCACTGAAAATATTAAAATTTGATATGTTATAAGTAGGGATGGAGTGAAGTATCGGTATCGGCAAGTATCGGCATATTTTCCGATACTGGTATCGTATCGGTATCGGCAAAAAATTGTATAGGAGTAAAGTATCGGTATCGGTAGTATCGGCAAGTATCGGCATATTTTCAGGTATCGGGTGTCGGCTTCGGGGAATTTTTAGGTATCGGTATCGGTAAAAATTTTGGTATCGCTCCATCCCTAGTTATAAGCTTCTATTTAGCTTATTTTACTTTTTTTTTTTCTCCTGTTAAAATTTAATTATCTTTAGTACAGGGGTGCCTAAACTATGGCATAAATACAATTGTGCCAAGAAGCTATATACAGAATGGCCTGCAGCTCACTTTCCATTTATTTTGCCATTTACCTTCACAATTTTGACTGTAGTTACAACCTTTATTATTATTTTTGACAAAAATATATAAGGTACTTAATATTGTTTGCCGTGGTGTATTTTGCATTTCTTCCAAGTTTAGTTTAACTAATTTGATATATATATATATATATATATATATATATATATATATATATATATATATATATATATATATATATATATATATATATATATAATAATAATCTTCATCCCCCAGGAAGGACTATCGTCCTGTCAGTTGGATCTTTCGAGGAAGATCCTAGGGTTTCACGGGCCCACGGCGGTACCGCTGGCTGGGCCAGGCCTATCGCGGATGCCGGAGATTATATATATATATATATATATATATATATATATATATATATATATATATATATATATATATATATATATATATATATATATATATATATATATATATAGATATATATATATATATATATATATATATATATATATATATATATATATATATATATATATATATATATATATATATATATATATATTATAAGTAGGTCATCTCATGCTATATAACTTAAAATCTGTACTGTGTAAGATTCTATTCATACGCACAGTAATGTCCCTGTTCATTTTTCTAGTTACCCTTTAAGATTAATATTTTCTACAAGAGATTATTATAAAATTGTTTAGTGTGTTTAATGTTGAATTGATAAAATTTAATGTAATCCCTTCAAATTTATAAATTGTATGCCTTACTGTAAACTCTTTCTAATATCACAATATTTAATTATTGGTGTATTGCTAAATGTTTCTGTAATTTATTGAATAAATTTTTTTTTTTTTTTTTACTTATTGAAAATTCAATTTACTTGATTTGTAGTTATAATAGTTTTGGCATCATTCGTAAGTTTTCTTTTATGTTGTATTTGTAATTTTTTTGTGGGTTATGGAGATGATGTATTAATAAAAATGGCAATTGAAAAAGTTAGGATACCCTTATATACAAGGTTTTTATTTTCCAATAAGTATGACTATTATTATTATTATTATTATTATTATTATTATTATTATTATTATTTACAGAAAAAATTTACAAGCATGCAAGACCAAACGAAGAGCCTCAGTGTGGTACATTTGTGCATCACAGGGAATATGATCTTTCTGGCTGTGAAGTTATTTTGCTACCCAAAAATCTTCCTCGCAGATGGTTTGTACACTGGGTTTTTATTTTTTATTTTTTTTTTTGTAATTTTTTTTTATCATCATCATTTTAACAAACATCACGAGATGGGTCGACTCTAATACACTATCATTAAACATTCAAAAAACCTCTTACATTACAATAAGCAACAAAAATATAGGAGAAAACTTTAAAATAAAACTAAAAGATGTCGAACTAACCCGAACAAATACCGCGAAAATCCTGGGAATCATTATAGACGACAAACTAACATTCAAAGAACACATAAACACACTAGTAAAAAAACTTGCAAAATATATGTACATCCTTGTTAAATTAATAAAATCCATTCCACTGTATGTTCTACGCAAAATATATATATTGCACACGTTCACCCCCACATACTCTACTGTCTCTCTGTATATGGAACAACACCCAAATCAAACACACGACAAATCATAACAATGCAAAAACGAATCATAAGACTTCTCAGCGGCAGTAGAGACTTCTATAGTCATACACCACCTTTCTTTAAAAAACTTAACATATTGCAATTTGAACATCTACTAAACCTCTCCCTCCTAAAGGAAATCCACAAAGTAATAAATAATAACACATGCGAATTCCTAAAAACAAACCACCAAAACAATCAAATTGAAAGAGGAATAACCTTAAGGAACAACAATCACCTAAAACCACCTTTGTACAGGCTCACTAAAGCACGACAAGCAGTAAGCTATACTTCCACCAATCTGTTTAACAACCTCCCAGATGACATAAAAAATGAAAGATCAATAAAATCATATGCGCGCAAAATTAAAAAAATGTACATAAATTCGTATTGATCCACTATTATTATTATTATTACTACTATTATTACTATTACCATTTATTATTATTATTATTATAATTATTTTTATTATTATTACTATTATTATTATTATTATTATTATTATTATTATTATTATTATTATTACTATTATTATTATTTTTATCACTAGTATTATTGGTATTATCATTAGCATTATTATTATTATTATTATTATTATTATTATTATTATTATTATTATTATTATTATTATTACTATTATTATTATTATTATTATTATTATTATTATTATTACTATCATTATTATTATTATCATCATTGTTGTTGTTATTATTTTAACTATTAGCTTTATTATTATTATTATTACTATTATTATTATTATTATTATTATTACTATTATTATTATCTTTATTATTACTATTAAATATTATTATTATTATTATTATTATTATTACCATCATTACTATTATTACTGCTATTATTATTATTATTATTACTATTATTATTTTATTATTATTATTTTTATTACTATTATTATCATTTTGTTTATTGTTACTATTTTCGATTATAATTTACTGATTACAACTATCATTACTATTAATATTATTAGTAGTTAGTATCATTATTATTATTACTATCGTTAATGGTATTTTTACTATTATCATTATTATTATTATTATTATTATTATTATTATTATTGTAATTCATTATTATTATTATTATTATTATTATTATTATTATTATTATTATTATTATATATTCTTATTGACACTATTATTCTTATTATTAGTATTATCTTTAAGTATATATCATCATTACTATTATTATTACCAGTATTATCATAGTAAACATCATAAGTAACGTCATTGCTATCGTTACTTGCATGATCAAAATTTCTTTTTGTTACTCTAGCAGTAACCTATCTTAACCTGTATTAAATAAAGTATAATTATGTATATATATATTGATGTATTAAATATTGGGGCTCAAAGGAAACCACAGTGTTTTCCCCTAGCAGCCCCTTTTCAGAAAACTGGACAGCCACTATATTATTGTTATGTTTATTATTGAATTTAGTAGAGTAGGACCTACTTTTAAATTTTAAACCTGTAAATGTACCAATTTCTGAATAAAATGTTTTGAATTGAATTATTATTATTATTATTATTATTATTATTATTATTATTATTATTATTATTATTATTATTATTGTTGTTGTTGTTGTTAATATTATTATTTTGACAGGTTGTGGAGCCGGAAATATCCAATTTTTATCCGATTTCAACGAAAACCAAAGACACCCTTTCTATCTCCTCAAGAATCCCGAGACTCTTCACCCACAAAGTCTTCATCAAAGGACACCCATTCTAGGTCCCAAACCCCTGGTAATGAACGAATTGATAATCTTTTATTTTTATTTGATTTGGAAAGGGTAGCGTTTTTGTAGGGTAGTTTTTAAGGCACTGTACCATTATGGATTTGAATATTGTTTACGTGAATTTACTGTCCATATTTTGCCCATGTCCGTATATTCCTCACCTTAATAAAGTTATATTTCGACTCTTAGCTTTCTGAGTCTGTTCTTTGGTGTCACTTTTTCTCGTGATATTTCTTTTAAGGATCACATTATCTTTCTCTCTTTAAACAACCTTTTAAGGGCTTAAATGTTCTGAGGCGCCTTCTGAACTTCTTGTCATCCTAGTTTGCTGCCTCTGTATCTGGAGTGGTTCCACACATACGGCACTCCTTGATAAGGCGGGGTCTAGGGCTTTTAGTTTTGTCAACCTTCCTACTCACGCTAACTTTCTCAAATCTCTTTATAGCTGCCTTATTGTTGTATCAATCTTCTTATACTATCGAAATTACATTGACACATTGGACACTGCTCTTAACTTTCAAGTCTTATGCAACTTCCTTTGAGTAGAGTTCGTGGGACTCGTCTTTTTCCACACATCCTTTTTCTGTTCAACTTTCTGACCTCAGATTTAACCTCTATGCTCATTCTTACATGTACCATCCTTGACTCGCATTTTCCATATAGCTGCGTGTAGGTCTTCAGTTTAAACCTGCTTTTTTTTTTAGATTCTCCCCAACTCTTGTGATATGCCTTTAGCTTCTTTTATTTTATTTCTTTATTTACAGATCGCCATCACTCACGGGCAGAGCCCTTTTCAAGTAGACATAAAAAAAAGAAACCTGTAAACCATATTGATGATTATTGATAAACCATTTAAAATAGAAGATATGTATTTAGTCCCTTATTCTGTAACAACGAAGTCAATTTCAAGATTATTGTTTGCTTATAAGTACGTAAATCAAATGAGAAAATGGGCGGTCCCTTTCTTTGATAATATTTTAACCTATTTATGAAAGAACAAGTCTGGTTTACAAAAGATCTAGAAATTTGTTATACAGTAGTAGTAAATAGAGAGAACTATGGAAGTAATTTTATTATAAAGAAGATCGAGAAACAGGGTGAACATTTAAAGTTTAAAAAATTTTATTTTATTTTTTTTATTATCATTATTATTATTATTTTTAATAACATAATACCAAAATTTTGAATTTCTTCGGTCTAAAGTATTAAGTTCTTCAGTTAAAAAAACAAAATCTCAAAGTTTACTTGGATTGAATAATAGATTATGTTACTATAATAATAATAATATGCATTAATTCCAATTAATGCATATCATTATTATTATTATTATTATTATATTATTATTATTATTATTATTATTATTATATTATTATTATTATTATTATTATTATTATTATTATTATTATTATTATTAAAAAAAAAAAAAAAAAAAAAAAAAAAAAAAAAATTAATTATTATTATTATTATTATTATTATTATTATTATTATTGAAATTTTCAGATGAAGGTGATGCGAGCTCAGAAAGTTTTGAGGGAAATCGCAAGTGGGAAAACGATGTACAACCCAAAGTTGAAGAGAGCGAAGAAAAAGCAATGTCTTCATCTTTAGATTTGGATTCTTATGAGGAAGTAACGCAAGACATGTGTGAAGAGGCGTCACTCTGTCTCTTTGCTAGAACCGACAGAGAAAAAGATGACTGGTATTAATATTATTATTATTAGTAGTAGTAGTAGTTTAGTAATTTAAAGCATAGTACTTGTGAAATTCAGCTGTTTCTCTTCTCACAAGTAATTTCATTACAGTTTAAGTTTTCTTAAAATTTTCACCTAAACTGTGCCCCATTATTTCCTGTCTTTACTAATTAAAAATACTTTTATTTGTTATCGTTCCTATCAGTCGAAGGGATTTTAGTTGCTTTTGAAATATGCTGAAAGATAAAAAATATTATGATACGTTCTTAAAAGGTTTGAATTTGCGTCGTTATGCATTTTACTGTATTGTGCTGAAGGTATTAGTAGAAGTTAAGTGTTTTTCAGTTCCACAGGGGATTAATGTGCCTCACTATTTTCGTATATTGTGTAATATATATTTTTATTTTACTTTCCTCTTAAAAATGTGAAGTAAGGAATTATGATTGCACAAAGAATAATGTTATAAATGTTAATTAAATTTTCATGTTAATTTTGAAGAGTAATTTATAATACTACTTAAAAGGTACATTTACTTCCAGGTACCGTCGCTTTACTGCCGCTTCTAAGAAGAAGCCTAATGAAAGGAAAGAAGCAAATGGATTGTCAGCCCTGTTTGCATCTACTCCAGAGGCTGAAGTATCTTTACCTTTTGAGTCTTCTCACCAAGAAAATGACCAAAGAGATAATATTTCTGAAGAATTTAAGGAAGTGAAAAGTAACATCCAACAGCAACAGCAACAGCAACAACAGCAGCAGCAGAATAGTTCACCACTCTCGTATGAGCAGTACATGTCCCGACTAATGGACAAAAATACAGAAATAGAGGAAGGAGTCAGTTGGTTGAATAGTTTTGTTGGACGCATTCTTTATGATTTTATACATGACAAATTTTGGGCCAACAAGGTAAGCTTCTACTTTTTATGTATATCTCTTACGAAAAACTAGTATCTTATATTTTGCAGAATTATATTTGGGAAAAGTTAACTTGTTTTTTCTCTTCATCAGATTCAAGAAAGAGTACAACGTAAATTGAGTAAACTTCACATTCCTTATTTTGTTGATGAAATTGTTGTTAGCGGAGTTGAACTTGGGGACTCAGTGCCACAACTTTTATCAGCAGGAAGACCAACACTGGACCATCGAGGTATCTGGGTTGATTTAAATGTTTCTTATATTGGATCTTTTCGCATGACTTTGGAAACCAAATTAGACCTTATGAAACTTAAGGCAAACTCACCCGTTAGCGGCCCATCCTCCAACCCCCCTAGTCCAGTCGAACCTTCATCATCAGCATATGTGGGAGGTAAGACTAGGTCATATGCAAGATCTCCATCTTCGGATTGTATTTTGCGAAATGTTCAGTTTGATACAGACACTGATGATAGTGTCGAATCTTCAAGCGAAGAAGAACCTCCTGAAGATGATATGGGGGAGAGAACTCCTGGAGGAGGACGGAAATTCCTTCGAATTGTTGATACTGTAACAGCATCTAAGTACTTTCAACATGTTTCTGAATGGAGGCTCCTACAGAGAGCTATGAAAGGTGTATCTAACACTAGGATCGAGCTGACAGTTGAAGTTCGTAAGATCAAGGGTACTTTAGCATTAAATATACCCCATATCCCCGCAGACCGTTTATGGTATGGATTTCGGGGCTCTCCCGAGTTTGTAATGGTGGCCAAACCTTGCCTCGGTGAGAGACAGCTTGACACTTTGCCCTTTTTATCAGATTTCATACAGAAACAATTGAGAACAGTGTTCGAAAAAGTGTTTGTTCTTCCAAATATGGATGATCTTGTCATACCTATTATGTCTGCTACTCTACCTGGTCAACACTTACCACTTCGACCTCCATGGGATCATCACTTGGAACTACCCACAGGGGAGAGTTCCTCACCTTCCCCAAAGACAAGCTTAACCAAAAACAACATATCTTTGGACCTGACTCAGTCTTTCCGTAAGTTAAGCAAAACAGTTGAGGACGATATTGTTTCATAAATTATTATTATTATTATTATTATTATTATTATTATTATTATTATTATTATTATATGTTTCTTCAGTAACTAATGAATACAATGTGGATTTACCACTGCAAATGACTAGTATTTTTAGCTAGAGTATATTACTAAGTGTATTGTCATAGAATTCTATTCCCCTAGCTGTTTATATATATATATATATATATATATATATATATATATATATATATATATATATATATATATATATATATATATATATATATATATATATATATATATATATATATATATATATACAATGAACAGGTTATGCAACTTAAAACCTGTAAAGAGTTTAATATGAGCTTGTGTAATGAACTCTTATAATAGCTTTCATCTTTCTTCTTAACGAACTGGCAAATAAATAATCCTGACTATCCCCAGCTAGAACTCTCAGGTTTCTGAACCAAACCTGAAAAACTTGTTTAATTTTTTATTTTCTTTTATTTAATTTTATTTTTTTTATATATTTTTTTTAAATAAATGGAGATGTCTGACATGAAGTGCACCTTATTCAAAACGTACTTATATTCCCTTCTATAACTCTACTCTACTCTCTCTCCTGCTGCCAGCTAAGAACATCCTTAAACACAGAGGCAAATAAAAATTTATATTTTAATTATTATTGATATGAAATTTATTAAATGAGATTATTTTAATGTAACCAAATAACTAGTTGAAACAAATTTATTGCAGTGAGATGGGATGGGAGGGAATCTAAAATTACATTCATTTAATTGAACTAGAGGAAAAAGGAAAAAATCACCATTCCCCTAACTGGTTAAGTTCAGTAAAGACTGGTCGAATATTTTTTATTTTTATTTTACACATCACAATTCACTGGCACAGCCTCACTCAAGGAGGGGTGTCAAAACAATGAGAAGAAAAACCAACAAGTCCCGCCTAACGCAAATTTCGTAGATAAGCACAGACATGGGCTTTAAAGTAATTGAGATTAAATTCGGCAGAAAACACAGAAGATGGGAGAGAATTCCACAAAACAGGTGGCTGTAAAGGGGGAGGCACCACATCGGACAAGCCTGGAGTAGTCTGTCCACTCAAAATTTGTGTAGAAATGCACCCCTTGTGCTACGAGGCCGTCGTAAAGGCGGAGGTATACGAATGGACAGTTCCCTCGAACATTTGCCGCCATAGTACCTGCAAAAAAAAAAAAACAGGCACCAACGTCACGTAGCAAAGATAAAGGGTCAAGTGAATTAGAAAGAGCAGGACAATTTATAAGTTTTAGCCTTTGACTCGACTCTATCCAAGAGATGGGTCAAATTTGAGCCATCCCAGATATGAGAGCAGTACACCATACAAGGGCGGATGAAACCTTGTATAATTGAAGTAACTGCGAAGAAGTAAAAAATTCTCGCAGTTTATGCGGAACATCCAGCTTCTTTGAGGCCGCTCTACCAACCATTGTGATGTTACTTTTCCAAGACATTTTTTTGTTTATATGAAGGCCAAAGATGTTTGTCGTCAACAGGAAAGACGGAAGAACCATCGAAAGAAATAGAAAAGTTAGGAGGTGTCTTTGTGAAGGAGATTTCAAGAAGTTGAGTTTTTAAAGAGTTTAATTTCACAAGGTTGAGCCTACCATTCTGGGAAATTCTTTCCAGATCTGCAAGAAGGAAATCGGAAGATGAAGGTGAGAGGCAACTCTAGTTGCGAAAGAAGGAGTATATTTGAAATGAGTAGAAGAATGGAGAGTCGAGTCATCGGCATATGAATGGATAGAGTTAGATGAGCAGCTGAGAAGATTATTAATGAAAAGTAGGAAGAATAGAGTAGAAGACAAGACTTAACCCTGAGGAACACCATTTTTGATAGAAAAGGAGGAAGAAGTCCCCATCAACAGCAGCCGAAATAGAACGATTAGAAAGAAAGCTAGACATAAGTAAGCAAAGAGGAAGAGGAAAACCAAAGAAGGGAAGCTTGGAATGCAGTGACGCATGCCATACCCAAATGCCATAGATATGTCAAGCTCCATTGCACAAGTCTCCCTATGGTCTGTAATAGCAGAAGACCATAAATCTGAGAGATAGGAAAATTTACCGCCAGTAGACCTCGAACGTCGAAAGCCATACTGATGATCAGAAAGAAGGGAATGGGATTCCAGATGATCTAAGAAGTGAGAGCTGAGAATAGTTTCAAAGATCTTGGACAGAATACAAGTGAGAGCTATAGGGCGATAGTTGGAAAAATCAGAGCGTCTACCTTTCTTCGGAATAGGTTGTTGAACTAATGCGCGTTTCCAACACTGAGGGAAAGTACTAGTACTGAGGCATAGAGAACTGTGCCAACTTAAATATATATATATATATATATATATATATATATATATATATATATATATATATATATATATATATATATATATATATATATATATATATATATATATATATATATATATATATATATATATATATATATATATGCTAAACTTATGGCCTCCTATGCCATAAGTTTAGCAACACATCTCCGAGGTACGCGAAATTGGTATAAGAAAAATCTTTCCGTATTTCATTATCGCGACACCTAGCAGTGTTTGCCTGCAATGTCTTACATCCACAGAATAGTATGGAAAATGGAAACGTACGTCACAGCGGAAGGTTGTAAACCTGTCGGCATTTATCGACGAATGAATGAAGTGTAGGATGCCACTTGTATAGATATGAGGACTCTCAGGAATTGGACAATGAGTCTAAATGTCAGCAATCTAGCCAAAGACGAGTGTGCGCGGTTAGGCCAACAGTGGACGACCCATAACAGTCAGATACTAGCATGAAGTATTCGTCGACGAACTGACTCGTGCCAATCGGAGTATCAAAAGAAAGAACATTGCAGCACAGATTGTGATTTCTCTTGAGATAGAACATTACGTTATCTATTTAATAGAGCTATATTTAAGGTCAAACGTAGAAAATTTGGCTTTAGGAAACTACGCACGGTGGGTCCCATGCATGTTAACGTCTGACATGAACCAGAATTGAAAAAAAGTTTGTAATGAACTTACAGGAAGGGGACGTTTTACTTTGCTAGTTTGTCAATGAAAACTATTTCTGGGCACACAATTACGACCCAGAAAATAGGTGACAGTCAATGTAATACAAGCATAAAAGCTCGCTTAACTATTATTAGTGATTGTGACGGCATATTGCACGCAGATTTTTAGATCATGGCCAAACTGTCAACTCTCACCAATATGTGAACAATTTGGATAAACTGCTCGCGATTATTGCTGGTTTGTCCTTACAAAAACACAAGTATCAGTAGCGTTAATCGTCTTACACACGAAGTCTCTTGTCACTTGATATAACCTCTATACAATCCGCACCTCGCGCGTTAAGACTTTTTTTTTTCTTCTCACGAAGCTGAATGAAAATCTGAAGAGGCACCCTTAAACCACTGACGCGTGAGTCAAGCAGATGTGGGTCGCTAGTGTTGGAAGAAGACGATTGATTTCTTCGCCCATGAGATACAACATGATTACGTTGATGTATGTGTGGCTAGAGATGCTGATTGTATTGAAAAATAATTATACTTCCTGGTAAAAGAAATTTCATGCTTGAATAAAAATAGCTTCCATGTGAATACCTTGTAGGTTGTTGAAGAGGGAAAGCTTTTCAAAACACACTCGTGTATATATATATATAATATATATATATATATATATATATATATATATATATATATATATATATATATATATATATATATATATATATATATATTATATATATATATATATATATATATATATATATATATAATGGGCTTTCTATGGTAATTATATAAATTAGAATGTTTATATTAGACTATTACCCAAAGGTGATGGTGATTATTATGATTATTATTATTATTATTTATTTATTTATTTATTTATTGTGGAATGAAATCCTCTGTAAGCTTCATGCCATGAGCTTATGGGGGCCAGTTCCCTATGTTACCCAATTACTCACAACTCAGCGTTACATTTAAGTTCGCTGTGGAACTACCCTCTCTCGATATTACATCCTAGAAGAAGTGGTCCCGCAGGATAGCGTACCGAGCGTCCTTCTCTCTGAGATGGGCTTTAACGACATTGGTATATTTCCTTCGTCTGTCGAATATTCCCTTTATGTAGACGAACTTACTGTATGCTGAAGATGCTAAACTCCCATGCATGGAGAGAAAGTTTCAAACGGCCATATATAATATCACCGAAATGGGTGAACCACATTGCTTCCGTCTCTCTCCGACTAAAACAAGCGCCGTGCTATTTCTAAGATATTGGAGGGGTATACCAGATCTCCCCCATTTCAAATATCAACCTTTATGGCTCTTCTATCCAAATCAAATATGAAGTTAAATTTTGGGTCTCACCTTGGCCGAAACCCTTACCTGTCTCTTGTACATCCGTCACCTAAAGGCCGATTGTCGTCGCTTGCTGCGCCACCTCACGTCAAAGACTTGGGGCGCTGGCGGAAAATTCTTAGACCTATTATATATATTACCCTTGTTCGGTTTAAACTAGATTATGTTCGTTCAATATAAGGGCAAACGTCCCTTACTTACCTCTGTCTTCTCGATCGATCCAGAATGAGTGACTTCGTATAGCAACGGTTACTTTCCGTTCCTCAACCAAAGGAAGCCTGCTAGTGGAAAGAAACATAATGTCTTTGTCCCTTAGCAGGGAATTCTTAATGTGCTCTACATTCATCCTTCTCTAAACCACATCGCCTTCAGCAATAACCTCGCTCCTCGATAAGTTTACTCTCTCCCTCCTTTTATTGGCCAATTGCCGCAACTGTGTACACTTAATTTTCAGCTGCTTCAATATTTCTTTACGGATTTTCCTTTACCACCTGTTCGTTGATTATCTTGTCCTGACTTTTCTCCTTAAATACTTCTCCACCTTACATAACCTTACTTACATCCTGAAGCCAGAATGAAGTGTATTTTCTTAGACTAACCTACCTTTAATATTACTACCATCTTTGCATATTTATGTTTTTAGTTGCTGTATTTAATTCACAAGGTATAAACGTCCGTACACTGACTTCGAATACTGTTCAGTGTAGCGATCATTTCTTGTTCAGGTAATGCCGCATTTTCAGTGAGCTGTGTAGACTTTTGTACAAGCTCTTAAAAAATTATTATTATTATTATTATTATTATTGAGTTAGCTTATTCGTGTAAGGATCAGAAATGCGTGGCGAGGGTCTTAAGTTTGATTCCTAGAATCTTTCTAAAGAAGTTCTCCTTCTTGATTATGGATAATAATAACAATAATAATAATTATAATAATAATTTAAAAAAATCCCTTTAATTGTGTGTGTGAGTGCGTACGTGCGTGCATGCGTGTGTGTGTGTGTGTGTGTGTGCGTGCGTGCGTGCGTGAGTTCGTTTTAAAATATATTTAAAAAAAAAACTTTTCACTTATTACAGAATGTTGGGATGTTTGAGGGAGAGGGATATCAAGGCCAAAGTATACCTGATGTATAAGGTAAAGTTTCGATCTTAAAGTAGGTTATAAGCTTGGCTACGAAGTATGAAGTATTTTTTTTTTTTTTTAAATAAAAAAATTAATATAAAATTATAAGTGGTAAAGGTTAAGAAGCTTTCTGAGTTTCGATATTTGGAAAATATTCGATATATCGATATATCGAAACATCGATATGCCAATTCAAATATTATTCTAATTATTTTTATAATTATTATTATTTAGTTTTCTAGCGTACTTAGTTCGACTTATCATAACTTGAACTACCGAAGTTGCCGTAAAATACAGGCCTACCCTATACAAGAACGTTGCAATGAGATACCTATTAAAATCGAAATTTCAAAATATCGATATAAAAAATATCAATATAAAAAATATCGAAACTCAGAAAGCTTCTTAACCTAAACCATTATAAGTACACAATTCCATTATCATAGAATTTTTACCCCAAGTAAAAGATTATTTTAAATATATACTTCGAGATAGACTAAAAAGAACAATAATTATATGAATGAATGTTTTGCAGTAGGTAATCAGGTTCTTACTTCTGTGGAAGATTGAAAATTACTTTATTAAATCAACCCTGCAGAATTTAACGTTTCAATAATATATACATCTTTATATTGCTTGATGGTGGGGTTACATTATTAAGGTTACTGTACTTTGTCAGGGAGTAGTCCACTAAAATAATGTTGACACTAAAGCTTAAATTGTTTCTTCCTTGAATTAATTATAGTTGTAGGCTTGCTAGGCCTGAAAATTTTTCAAGACAGGTATGGAACAGAAAAGTAGTCTAGAAGGTTTTCATAGTACATGAAAGCCTGCATGGTAAACTTTTTGGTGGATGATTTGGATGCAGCAACTTCGAAACTGCCTTGAAGACGTTTCGAGTCATACTTTAACTATCAATTAAGCATTATTTTGTTGGTTCATAGTTCAGAAGTATCAATTGAACATTATTTTGTTGATTCATAGTTCGGAAGTATCAATTGAAAATTATTTTGTTGGTTCATAGTTCAGAAGTATCAATTGAACATTATTTTGTTGGTTCATAGTTCAGATGTATCAATTGAACATTATTTTGTTTGTTCATAGTTGAGAAGTATTAATTGAACATTATTTTGTTGGTTCACAGTTCATTATTTTAATTGTTAATTACTATCTCCAGAAAGTTATAAATCTTAATTCGAAAAGTCAACAATTTTTATAGCTTTTTCCACCCTTATAGAAATTTAATCGTATCACTCTTCTTAACACTTCCATACAATTCCACTTCCTTATATGTTCAGTCCCTTTTTTTTAAAGGTTTTTATTCCAATAATCCTAGAAAAATATTCAGATTTTTAATTTCTTTAAAAATAAAAAATTAATCCATCTCTATTTAATTTGTAGTTAAATGTCAAAATTTTAACATATGTGTAGTAAATAACAGCTCAAAAAAACATGTTCATTTCCATTGTAGAATCTTTGGGAGAAACTACAAAAAAGGGGGAATGGTATTCCTGCCACCCCCCCTCACCTCCTCCCACCGCCCCCACAGGTCCTACATTTTTGTACTCTTTTTAAGGCTGTATTTTTAATCTTTGGAAATCATATTAGTGATTTTTTAGGATAGGATATATATATATATATATATATATATATATATATATATATATATATATATATATATATATATATATATATATATATATATATATATATATATATATATATATATATATATATATATATATATATATATATATACCACGGCTATAATTTTTGTTTTAGCTTGTTTTATTCCATATTGTGCCTTCTTTTCAGTAAATGTTTTAATATTATTTACCATATATAATTATTTATATTTGGTTTGTGTATGTGTGTGTGTTTGTGTGTTTTTTTTTCCCCAGAATTTTTAAATATTCGTCGTTTCTCTAAATATTTAACTTTCAATTTTTAAACTCTTTATAAACTATTTTTATTCATAAATTAAACCATTGTGATATCTTTTTAGCGGCTTTGTCGCCGAAGGTATGTAGTTTGTTTGGATGTTCTTCCCTCGCTGCTGTCCCTTCATTCCACTGCTGGGACCGGGCACCAACGAGACAAAGTACAAACATAATTATTGCCATGTCTTTTTAATAATATATATATATATATATTTTTAATAATCTTATTCTAGGCTTTCCTTTGCTGAAGAATCAACTTAACCAATTAGAGAGATTTGTTTTTAGTTGCTGTATCTAACTTGATCAATGGTACTGATGGATGTTTGTTTTCAATCAGTATTATTTTTTCATATTTTCTTTATTTGGCGTTAATCGTAGTTGGATAGAATCCGCTGCTTATGCTTATTGAGGGTTACTGTCCTAACTGCGTAGACTGTTATTAATTGTTGTTATTGACTAATTTAATTAAGGAAAAATAAATATTTGAAAATTAAATGCACAACTATTTTGGTTCAGATTGATAAGATCTTTTTACATTTTTTTTGTACTGTACTTAATGTTTTAACCACAACTTGCGTCCTGATAGTTTTAGTCACACCTCTCGTCCAAATTGA
Source organism: Armadillidium nasatum (assembly GCA_009176605.1). Taxonomy (NCBI): domain Eukaryota; kingdom Metazoa; phylum Arthropoda; class Malacostraca; order Isopoda; family Armadillidiidae; genus Armadillidium; species Armadillidium nasatum. The sequence goes on from SEYY01007916.1 coordinate 315,179, forward strand.
TTTTAATCACACATCTCGTCCTAATTGGTTTTAATCACACATCTCGTCCTAATTGGTATTAATCGCATCTCTCGTCCTAATTAGTATTAATCGCACCTCTCGTCCTAATTGGTTTTAATCACACTTCTCTTCCTATTTGGCTTTAACCTGTCGTCCTGATTGGTTTTAATCACATCTATCGTCTTTTTTAATCACATCTCTCGTCCTAATTGGTTTTAATCACACCTATCGTCCTAATTGGTTTTAATCACACTTCTCTTCCCAATTGGTTTTAACCTCTCGTCCTGATTGGTTTTAATCACATTTCTCGTCCTAATTGGTTTTAATCACCTTCTCGTCCCTATTGGTTAAAATCACACTTCTCGTCCTAATTGGCTTTAACCTCTGGTCCTAATTGGTTTTAATCACACTTCTCGTCCTAATTGGTTTTAATCACACTTCTCTGTCCTAATTGATATTAATCACACCTCTCGTCCTAATTGTTTTTAATCACACTTATCGTCCTGATTGGTTTTAATCACACGTCCCCTAATTAGTTTTAACCTCTCGTCCTAATTGGTTTTAATCACACCTATCGTCCTAATTGATATTAATCACACCTCTCGTCCTAATTGGTTTTAATCACACTTCTCGTCCTAATTGGTTTTAATCATACTTCTCATCCTAATTGATTTTAATCACACCTCTCGTCCTAATTGGTTTTAATCACACTTCTCGTCCTAATTGGTTTTAATCACACTTCTCGTCCTAATTGGTTTTAATCACACTTCTCGTCCTAATTGGTTTTAATCACACTTCTCTTCCTAATTGGTTTTAATCACACTTCTCGTCCTAATTGGTATTTAATCACATCTCTCGTCCTAATTGGTATTAATCACACCTCTCGTCCTAATTGGTTTCAATCACACTTCTCGTCCTATTTGGTTTTAATCACACTTCTCGTCCTAATTGGTATTAATCACACCTCTTGTCCTAATTGGTTTTAATCACACCTCTCGTCCTAATTGTTTTTAATCACACTTATCGTCCTGATTGGTTTTAATTACACTTTTTTTCGTCCTAATTGGTTTTAATCACTTCTCGTCCTAATTGGTTTTAATCACACCTCTCGTCCTAATTGGTTTTAATCACACTTCTCGTCCTAATTGGTTTTAATCACACTTCTCTTCCTAATTGGTTTTAATCACACTTCTCGTCCTAATTGGTTTTAATAATTTCTCGTCCTAATTGGGATTAATCACACCTCTCGTCCTAATTGGTTTTAATCACTTCTTGTCCTAATTGGTTTTTTATCACACTTCTCGTCCTAACTGGTTTTAATCACACTTCTCGTAAAAATTGGTTTTAATCACACTTCTTCTCCTAATTGGTTTTAATCACACTTCTCGTAATTGGTTTTAATCACACCTATCATCCTAATTGGTTTTAATAACACCTATCATCCTAATTGGTATTAATCACACTTCTCGTCCTAATTGGTTTTAATCACACTTCTCGTCCTAATTGGTTTTAATCACACTTCTCGTCGTAATTGGTATTAATCACACCTCTTTTCCTAATTGATTTTAATCACACTTCTCGTTCTAATTGGTTTTAATCACACTTCTCGTCCTAATTGGTTTTAATCACACTTCTCGTCCCAATTGGTATTATCACATCTCTCGGTTTTAATTGTGTCACACTTCTCGTCCTAATTGGTTTTAATCACACTTCTCTTCCTAATTGGTTTTAATCACACCTCTCGTCCTAATTGGTTTTAATCACACTTCTCGTCCTAATTGGTTTTAACCTCTCGTCCTGATTGGTTTTAATCACACTTCTCGTCCTAATTGGTTTTAATCACACTTCTCGCCCTAATTGCTTTTAATCTCCTTCTCGTCCTAATTGGTTTTAATCATACCTCTCGTCCCATTTGGGCTTATGAATCAAGTTGGATTTTTATTACCGTTAAAAGAAAATTAGGCAGTTTTTAAAAGCTATATGTATTGTCTCATATATATATATATATATATATATATATATATATATATATATATATATATATATATATATATATATATATATATATATATATATATATATATATATATATATATATATATATATATATATTAGTATTCATTATTAAAAAGTTGAACATAGCTCAGGTCTTCTCTCTATGGGGTTATTTTGCTTAAATTTTACAAACCCTTTTATAACTTATTTATTTATTTAGTTATTTTTTTTTTTACATTAAAGTAAAAAATAATGATTTGCTTCTAACTAATTTTTAGTTTAAGATTGTTATATTTCAGTTATTGATGTTGTTGGGACAAAATTCCC
>SEYY01007916.1:322500-330000 GCA_009176605.1 Armadillidium nasatum
CAAGAATCCAAATGTTGCAAATCGATGAAAATGGGATTTTTTTTTTTGTCATTTCATCAAACTGACCTATCTTTACTTATTAATATCTCCAACATACTAGCTATAATCGTTGACGAAACTCTACCAATTTTCGTTAGGACATGTTAGGAATTTTAGAATTTACAAAAAAAAAAAAAAAAAAAAAAAAAAATTGGAATTAAGTCTTTCAGTTGGGTAAAAAGACTTAATTAATCTGATACTATATTAAAAATTAATCGAACGGTTTGGTATCACCAAAGAGATTTCAGATTCAGCACAATTCTTTTTTTTTTTTTTTTTTTTTTTCACTTAACCCATTTATGTGATGCCCTAATTTGAAAACTATGACAGACTCCACAAGTAATTATATGGAAGATAAAGTAGAAGAAGAAAGTGTAAGGATAAAACCAAATAACTAACTCTCTTGTTGAATAAAAGCGTATCAATTATATTACAGTAACAAATCCTGGATCTTAGAATTGAAAATCCGGTTACAATTAATTGGATTTAAAAATAAATATTTGAATTATAAATTTTATTTTGGTGGTAATAATAATAATAATAATAATAATATATAATATATATATATATATATATATATATATATATATATATATATATATATATATATATATATATATATATATATATATATATATATATATATATATATATATATATATATATATATATATATATATATATATATATATGGAGAAACTAATTGAAAAGAAATAAATTACAAAGAAATTAACAGATTCAAAATACATATTATTATCATTATTATTATTATTATATATATATATATATATATATATATATATATATATATATATATATATATATATATATATATATATATATATATATATATATATATATATATATATATATATATATATATATATATATATATATATAATATATATATAGAATACTGTACATTACCATAACAAATAATAATAATAATAACAATAATAATATATAATATAAATAAAAATTTTAATAAAAAAAAAAAATTTATTTTAAAATTAAATTTTAAAAATTATTAAAATAAATTAAATTATATAATATATATATATATATATATATATATATATATATATATATATATATATATATATATATATATATATATATATATATATATATATATATATATATATATATAATATATATATATATATATATATATATATATTATTATATTTTTTTTTTTTTTTTTTTTTATTTTTATTTTAAATTTTTTAAAAAATTATATTATATTTATATATATATATATATATATATATATATATATATATATATATATATATATATATATATATATATATATATATATATATATATATATATATATATATATATATATATATATATATATATATATATATATATATATATATATATATAGAATAGTTTTGGTCAATTTTTAGAGTCTGAACTTTTCTTCCTTGATGACCTTTCGATTTTTGTACTCTGCTCTGCGTTAGTTTCCTTATCTTGCTTAGGGTCAACCTTAATTTTTAATTTTGATTCAAGTTGTGATGCCGAAAGTGGTTGCGATGATGATGATTTTGAGGCAGTTATGGTCATTACTGAAGTTGATGATGATGATGATGTTGGTTGCGATAGTGTTAATGTTCGCTTTCTATCTGTGTTTTGTTTTTGAATTTGAATTACCGATATAGATTTATGTTTATTTACCTTTACAGGATCTCCTATCGTTACTCTCTTTTGATCTGATATCTCTCTATTTATGCATTCGTCTGATGTTGGAAGTGAAGTGTCATTCTTTGGTTTTTCTTCACTCGGAACCTGATTAATCCTTTTTTTAAGCCTACTTATTAGGTGTTCCACATTCATAAGCTTTACGTTCTCTTTAACAACTAATGTATTTTCATTTACAGGTGAATCATTTACTGATTTAGATTTTTCTTCTTCAATTTTTCTTACAATAAGAGGCCTTCCCTTTTCAGCTGCGAGAGATTCCTTTGCGGTTTTCGCTAAAGTTTTAACTCTACAATCAAAAGTTTCTTTTCTTTTTTTATCAGAAGAATTCTGGCACCGTAACTGAACAATGGAGTCATTTCTGTTACCGTGATCTGGTGTATCTTTTAACTTTATCCCAGTAACTTGAATTTTCATTCCCGCAGAAACTTGCTCTCTGTTACTTGTTACAGGTTGCTCAGAAATATTTAATTTAGTCGGAGAGTGATTATCAGAATTTATGATTTCTACAGGCTCTTTATTTACTAAAATATCTGCTGAAGACTTTGGAGATTTATCCAAAGCTTCCGTAACTACTGTTCGTGCAATAACAGTTGCATTACCTCCTTGTCCATTGCATATACTGAAATGAGGATTAGTATCTGTCAGTACACGCGCACAAGTTTTTTTACTTGAAGATTCACCTACTGTGGGAAATTCTTTTCGCTTGGTAGAAGACCGATCAATTTTCAGTATGACTGTCTGCCCAGAAGCTATTCTTTGTCGTTGAATAACTAATGTTGATCCTTCAATTTTATTTTCTTCTGGACGAAAAGAAACTGTTGGTGAACGGAGAGGTTCATAAACAAAATCTTTTTGCTCAATAATTTTACGATTTCTTTGAGGTCTCTCACTTTTCACATCGACCTCTAATTTCTTTTCATCCATTTTTTCATTATGTAATTTCTTTTCATCTGTTTTTTCATTGTTTAATTTCTTTTCATCCGTTTTTTCATTATTTAATTTCTTTTCATCCGTTTTTTCATTATTTAATTTTTTTCATCCGTTTTTTCATTGTTTAATTTCTTTTCATCCGTTTTTTCATTATTTAATTTCTTTTCATCCGTTTTTTCATTGTTTAATTTATTTTCATCCGTTTTTTCATTGTTTAATTTAATTTCATCAGTTTTTTCATTGTGAATATTATTGCTTTTTAATGTACTTGATTCTAGTGATTCAGGTAGTTCTGTTTTGATTTCAATGCCATTATTAACTTCCATGATGACATCATCAGTTTTTTCAATAAGTTCCCGGTAAGCTACATCCGCGCTCTCTGTTTCCTGACTATCAAATTCACTTTTCATAGACAGCGAATCTTCTGAAACTATACTAGCTGAGCATTCTGAACTTGTACAATCTCCATTTTGGAGACTATCTATTTTGCGGCTCACATCATTAGTAACAGAAACTCTTCTGATTTCCTTAACTTTAAATTCATTTATTCTTTCCTTATCTTTTGATTCAGTTATTCTTTCTTCTTTAATAACTAGATTTTCAGCTATTTTATCTTTGCATTTATGAGCACTCACACAATGTTCAATACAAACGTATCTTTCGTAATGCCTAAACGAGCACTCGGAACAGGAAAACCTAGTCCAACCTATGTGTGCTGACATGTGTCTCTTTAAGACGTTAAAAGTATTGTATTTTTTACCACAGGGAATACAGAACAGTGATTCGACAAGGCACAATTCATTAAGGCGATCCTGAATCCTTTTTCTGATGAGGTTTTCATCATTTTTGCTACGAGATGCCTCCTTATGTTCCTCTTTTACCGATACCAATGCATGCGAAACGGACCCACTTTCTTTAGAAGTGGGAGAAGAAATTACCGCGCTATCTTTCTGATAATCTTTCCGAATCTGAATTGCAATTTTCTTTTCTGGAGTTTCGGAGCTGTTGGAGAGTGGTGTGAAAGAACAGAGCTGAAGGTGACTCCCCATAGCTGTGGGAGTTGAGAATGACTGGAAGCATCGAGGGCAGGTATTTGGTAAAACTGGTGCCTGGAGAAAATAATTTTAGTTATCATCACTAATTATAAAAATTTGTAAAGAGTCGTTGTTACAAACGGGGAAACGAAAAAACATAGTTAAAACGAAATCTAAAAGAAAGATGAAGAAACTGAAAATGAAGTAAAGGAAAAAAAAAGTAATGCTAAAAAAAAATATATATATATATAAAAAAAAAAAAAAAAAAAAAAAAAAAAAAAAAAAAAATTTAAAAAAAAAAAAAAAAAAAAAAAAGGCATACTGTCAGTTATAGAAATATAGATGAAGGAAAATAGAGAAGAAAAAAAAAGAAGCATAGAGGAATTTAAATAAAGCCTAGGTCAATTCCGAGAAAATCACGATGGACGAGAGAGGATACTATGATGCAAATAAAAAGAATTTGAGTACGAAAACAGTAAAAAGTAAGGTGAATAAATAAATGCATACAAAAATAAAAAATTATAAAGAAAGTTAAACCAAACAGATAACTAATTTGAAATGGGACGGAGACAGGAATAAATCAAAGGAGAAAGAATGAATTAGACAAATATTAGGCAATTAGAAAGTAAAAGATACGAGTTTTTAAAGATAAGAAATATGAAATGCTAAAAAGATATGTTTTGTAGTTATATAACAAAAATGTAAACCAACAAAATTATAAATAAATATTTCATGATTTATAGGGGGAGGTTTGAATACTGAGAAATTTAAAAAAAATTTTTTTTTTTTTTTTTTAAATTTCGCTTTTCTATATCACAGGTTTCAAACTCCATTTCTGTATGAAACACAAGACAATATGTATTAAATAGTTGCTTAATGCCCAGCAACTACAGGAAACCACATGAACAACTAGGTAGTGATAGATTCATACACAAAACGAAGGTTCAAGAAATGATTTAACTGAAGTAAATAACTCACATAGTAAATCCAAGTTAAGAGAAATGTGAAAAGAACATCAGAAACTGTTGAATGCGAACAATTACTCTTAAAAAATACGAGATTTTGTAACTTTTACTACAAAAATATTAAGTTACCAGAAAAATCATTTGAAATCCACACAAATAGTTTTTCATTATTACTAATCATTTTCAAAAAAATAACATATGAAGCAAATTAAGACACCATGCAAAACTATTCCAACAAAATAATAATCTTAATAGATTTTGATACATTAAAACATGATTTAATGTCAGATAAATGGATTCATTCAGAGTATTGACTTAAATTAGTCATTGTCTTAGCACGGGGAGGGGAGAGAGAAGGAACAAGAAAGAAAGAAAAAACAACAACACCTGGTTACATAAGAAACTACAGCTAACAGCCATCTATAAATTCCCCTCACATTGAATGAAGATCAAAGTGAGCCCTCTCCCCCCATCTTGAAAATACCTTACAGCTACAATTAAAATATACACATCAAAACCTATTCATTTGAAACTTGAAAATTGTGAAGAAGTAATGTCACCTTTTCACATAAGCAAAGTTGACAATGTGGAAGTGGGCTTACGTAGGAAAAATAAAAATCAGTGCAGAAGTGAACTTATAAAAACAACAACAACTCATTCTCAAATAGACTAAATAAATGTTGTTTTTAATAGCATTCGTTTATTTCACTGAAACAAAAATATCACGACAATTTTTTTTTTTTTTTTTTTTGGGGGGGAGGGCGTCCATAAAACCCATTATTAATTATGACTTTCTCAAACCAGAAACAACCATTAAGTAAAATAAATACCATTCCAACTACAAGTAATAAATAATCCAAAAAATAACAATAAAGAAAAAAAAAAAAACACTTTAAATCTTACAACCCATCCAATCAGCAATTTGTCAAACACAAACCAGTGATAATTTCACTCAAACCATTAAAAGTTTCATCAAGTCTAATTTAACAATTATTTCCAACAAAAATATAAATAACTGTGAAATCAAAATAATCAAAACATAAAGAATATATTTAAAAATGCTGTTAACAAAGTCTTAAAATAATGATATATATATATATATATATATATATATATATATATATATATATATATATATATATATATATATATATATATATATATATATATATATATATATATATATATATATATATATATATATATATATATATATATATATATATATATATATATATATATATATATATATATATATATATATATATATATATATATATATATATATATATATATATATATATATATATATATATATATACATTTAAATATATATATATATATATATATATATATATATATATATATATATATATATATATATATATATATATATATATATATATATATATATATATATATATATATATATATATATATATAAAGATAAGATGGAAAATTGAGCAAATGTATTAACTGCCAAATGAAGTTATATATAAAGTTAGACCTTAAGTCTCTCAATTCTCTTTTCTGACAGACTTCCATAACCAAATAGCGAAATGAAACAATATAAAAACTGAATGAAGAGCAGTAAAGAAAATGGCATGTCCCATTTTCAGGGGTTTTTCCCCCCTATTTCAGGAGAGCAATTTAAGGTGTTTAATATTAATTGCCTGAAAAGCTATTTTTAAATGGTTTATATCTGGACTGGACAGCTTATTTACCCATCTCAATTTCGGTGAAGTAAACTACAATTATTTCACCTACAAGATAACATTAAAATTTGGAGATTATAAATAATGGACTTCAAAATAGAAGTGAAAAACTTAGTTTTTAAATATATATATATATATATATATATATATATATATATATATATATATATATATATATATATATATATATATATATATATATATATATATATATATATATATATATATATATATATATATATATATATATATATATATATATATATATATATATATATATATATATATATATATATATATATAGGGTTAGACAAAAATATGAAAACGCCCAGTAATTCACATTATTTTTTTGACATTTGCAGCATGACCATAAAAATTCAGCCTATGGAGTTCCCTTCTCTTAATCATTTTTGTGCTAACAATGTTTGCATGTTTGCAGAACTGGTATTCAGACCAGAAGTAACTTATGTAGTTATTGTTTTCTTATTTTTGGTCAATTCTCCACAACGTTCGTCTGTCTTTCACCCAATTGCGACTTAGTCCACACTGGTGTTTATTGGATGATATTCTGCTTGTAGCATAATATACGTGGTCAATGACCTTAGATACACTACTTTGTGATATATAAAATAACATTGCCACTTCGGTAAAGACGCACCTGCTAGGGCGATACCAATAATTTGTCATCTTTGAAACTCTGCAAGCTCGCAGACACCTTACTTGTACTAACATTGAATGTTGACCACAAAGTAACTGGGGTTTCCTACCAACGTCACAGGTTACCTATTACACGTGTTAACTCATGCACATGTGGCGCCCTACTCAATTTAGGCCAGTACACATCTGTAACATCTTCGCATTCTTTCTTCCTGCTATTTCCATATTTTTTCCAATATATATATATATATATATATATATATATATATATATATATATATATATATATATATATATATATATATATATATATATATATATATATATATATATATATATATATATATATATATATATATATATATATATATATATATATCCATGGAGATCAAACATACAAATTGCATTTTTGAAGTTTTGTTTTAATTTGCTATGGTAATTAATATT